>JAODAL010022505.1:0-64580 GCA_025379985.1 Phyllomedusa bahiana
CGCCTGGTGGTATGGTCAGTTACCCTTGCCACTTGTCTAGCATGTTGTATACCATGCTAATGTAAACAGATACGAATGGTCTGATATGACACTTGGTTGCCTCTCACCTCCCTTAAACGTGCCTGGAGTTGTGTGACATTCATCATCCAGCTCTGCAGGGTTTGGTCATCAGTGTGTGATGTAGCCAAAGGACGTCCACTTATTTGCCTTTCTATATTTCTTCCAGTCTCTCTGTAGCTCTGTTGCAACCTGTCTGCTGATGACTCTCTGTGACAATCTAAGCTCAGTGGCCACTTCCATCTGAGAGCATCCTGCTTGAAGTCTAGCAATGGCGAGGTACTGTTGATCAATTCTAAGGTATGGACTTGGTCTCATGATGTCAAAATGTGAACAGCATGATGAGGAGGACTGTTTAAATCCCAATTCAACTTGATCCCCTAAATTTATTGGGCGATTCAGGGATCAAACACCTTTTGTCAATTTTGCCATTAAGCAAGTTAAATTAAGTTGTGCAAAAACTACAGTTGAACATGTGCATTCTTAAGATACGAGATGGTCTAATTTAGTTAATTTAAAAAAATTCACAAAATGTTATGTTCATCCTGAACTTTTCAATCAAAAGCCAAATATCCCTAACTTTTTGTGAGTAGTGTATGTGTGAGGTTTCGCCCCAAGTTGCCATTTTTCAGTTGGAGGAAGAACATATCATACATGTTATCTATGTAGCCCCCTTTGAATGTACAGCGTGCTGGAATTAATGGCGCTTAACAATAAATAATAATAATAAAAAGAAAATGTGATGGCACAAGTGTAAGCGACTGAGGCATATAGAAGGCGACACCGCTAGATGAGCATGGGGGAGCCAAGGTGCCTGAGACTTAAGTAAATGGGAAGACAGCTCTGATGTCACATAGTGACAAAAGTGCCTGAAAAAGGAGTCTTTGAACCACAATTTTAGTTGAACTGGACATTGACTATGCCTGTCCTGGACCGAAGTATGACCCTTAAACCTGTCTGACCCACAGATTAAAAAGTGCCAGAAAAAGGAGTCTTTTAACCACCATTTTAGTTGAACTGGACATTGACTATATCTGTCCTGGACCACAGCATGACCCTTAAACCTGCATGACCCACAGATTAAAAAGTGCTGGGAAAAGGAGTCTTTGAACCACCATTTTAGTTGAACTGGACATTGACTATACCTGTCCTGGACCGCAACATGACCCTTAAATCTACATGACCCACAGATTTGTGGCCGTGACTGGGAGGACGAGGAGGTTAGACTGCTGGATGCAGGTTGCATTAACCACTGAAGAACAGATTGGCGACGCTGTTCATTACTGAGATTCACAGGGCCCTGACCCAGCGATGGCAGGCCTAACGGTCCTGCAACCGACGATCCGCTGGCATGCGGAGCACCTTCTCTCGTACCTCTACCACCATGTCCTACACCCCTCTTTGCTCGCTTACCACCTGCATTTCGCTCTATGTTCAGAAAGATATAAATTTAAGAAAGTATGGAAGAGTTTTTGACAGTCTCTTATTAAAAGACGGCAAATCACAGCTATTCTTAAATCCCTCTAATTTCCTACAGCCAACTAGGATTAGAAACTGAAATGTTTCTAGCGAATACCTGTGAAATGCGGTCTGGTGGAAGAACCGTAAGACAAAATTAACAGGAATTGATAGTTTTCAACAAACTACCATACAAGTGCGCTATCTGCGCCAAACTAAGATTCAACGAGCGCAATAAAACTATTCAAAAGTTACACGGATGAGAAATTGCATTTTTTGCAGCAATGACAAACGAGAACAGTTGCTAGAAAATTTTTCTATCAGAATTGTCGTACAACGTGGCTATTTGAAAAAAACTAGCGCCGCACCACGTGCAATACAGCTATTTAAAAGTTATACGGATAACAAACGGTGGTTTTGGCACCAATGAAATACACCAACAGTAACTACAAAATTTCTGTTTCAAATTTAAATACAAGGTGGCTCTATGAACAAAACTGGGCCGCACCTAAGTAAAAAAAACACCTATTTGAAATGTATACTGATAATAAAAGGTGGGTTTTGCACCTATGAAATACACCTGCAATTACAAGCAAATTTCTGTATGGAAATATAAGTAGAAGATGGGTCTTTCAACAAAACTGGGCTGCGCCAAAGTGAAAAACACGTAATTAAATTGTGTACTGATAATAATAGGTGGTTTTTGCACCTATGAAATAAACCTGCGGTAACTAGAAGAGTTCTGTATCCTATTGTACGTACAAAATGGGTCGTTGAAGAAAACTGAGCTGCGCCAAAGTGGAAAAAAAACCTAATTAAATCGTGTACAGATAATAAAAGGTGAGTTTTGCACCAAATCAAATACACCTGCAGTTACTAGAAAAGATCTGTATCCTAATATAAGTACAGGCTGCACAAAATTCAAGCTAATATTTCAGCAAGAACTGGCCAAAAAAACCCCATTTCAATGCAGGGTCAAAGCAGAGTCTGGGCTGCACAATATCCACTCTCCTTTCAAAAGCCTGCCTGCCTGTCTGCCTGTGTTCGCCCATACCCCCCCCCCCCTGCCCCTCCCCGCAGCTGTACAGCACTAGAAGCTTCTTTAAAGCACTCAGCCTAACTAACTAATAACTGAAATTCTCTAATCTACCTATGTTCTAATGGTCACAGCTAAAAGCATAGTTGTCTGTGTGAACAAATAGAACTGTTTCGCTGAGCTGTATTGAGAGAGACCTAGTACAAGTCCTGCTATTATGAGACACTGACACACATTGATGCTGAACAGGAAGGGCTGTTCTATGTAAAACGAGGTCATGGGATTTTTACAGCCAATCACAACCATGCACATCCCAGTCATGATGTCGCACACCCTGCTCTATTCTCTAAGCTGATTTGCTGGCCGCCAAAGTGACAGGAAGCGCAGAAAATGGCGCGATATTAATAGATTATGCGCAGATTTTCACCTAAATTATCGCGTAATTGAAAAATTCCGATCAACATAAAAACCGTGCCGATTTCAACTTTGTCGATAATAATCGCTCAACACTATGAGTCACCCTCAACAATAACCTCTATTTTTAAGTATGAGTCAAATGTAAGTTGGATATTTGTAACTTTGTGACTGCCTGTAGTTGTAATTACTAATATTATACATATTGTTGCTGCTACATTTTTTACACATTATTTTACACTGTTAATAAAATAGTGGACATTTTTATTATGGACATTTTACATTATCCAATTAAATAAAACAACTGAATGAGATGATTTGCCCTCATTTCAGAGCTAGGATTTAGTTCTTTTGTATACATCTGTCTAGTACAGCACATTCATATTATTCAGCTTTCTTGTCACTAGTATTTATTATGGAAATGTGACTTTCTCACGTTCTAATTTATTCATTTTCCAAAGTGAGCCAATAGTTTTATAGCCCATATCCATTAACCTAAAACAGAATTATGTCAAAAGAAATATATCAACTAAAAATGTCTATTGTCAGTATGAAGGCTCAAAAATATTCAATTCAATTTATATGAACCAAATTAAATGCATCCTGAATAAATTGTATTATATTCTACTATATACAAAAGAAAAAAGTGTCATTAAAAATATATTGTTCCTTAAAGGAGAAATCACACACATAAATGTCTATCTAATATATTTATATTACACATATTTTGTTATGATAACTTTAAGGTGTTCTTGGTTGCTTACAGCCACCCATCTTCTTTTCATAATGAGCATTGAGGGGGTTTATAATTGACAATATTTTCAAAATATGATCTTTTTGGTTTCTAAAGCAATTTGTTGCATTTTTAAGCTGGGTTGCCAAATTGTTAAAAAATTCAGATGCAGTCCATATTTCGAACATTGGTTTTCTTGAGCACGTGTAATTATAGTATTTTCCAATTTAATCATATGTTAATTTTTGACTTAGTTATCGATTTTTTATTATAACGCCATTTCAAACTTGTTTAAAATTGGGTTAATAAAGATTTGCCTTTGGGGCCACAGGGTGTAAACTGTTTAGGTCTAAAACTTCTTTTTTGCCCTGAAATATGGGCAAAAAAGTGTTTTTTAGACCAAAATTTTATACATGGGCCCCTTGTTTTTTTGGTTGGCAAAAAACCAAAGTTGAGGCTTGGAACAAAAATGTAATTTATTTTAAAAAAATTTAGTTCAGTTTCCAATTAAAGTGGATCTGAATATTGGTGATTCAATTCCAGCATCCAAACCACGTTTTGGTGGAATTCACAGGAGAATGGGCTGGCATACCAATTTTTGGGCCTGTCCCCCACGGCACCGTTTGCGGCCCGGGTTTTTTAGTGGTTTGCGGTTTTGCTAACCGTGTGAAAAACCGGCTGCAAATTTTTACACGGGCCGATATGGAAAATCCGTCCCCACCGCACAGGTTTCCCACCTGGTGGTTTTTCAACCGCCGCCAGCCCGTAAAAAATTATGCTTGTTCATTCTTCCTTCCGGGTTTTCGGCGGGTAGAACCCAAATGGAAAAGTTAAGGGGGAGGGTTTTTTTCTGCTAATCGCGGGAAAAACTGTCCTCCGTGCACGGTGGCATGGGACATAAACCCGACCGCTATTTGTCCTGTGCCGTGGGGATGCTACTTTGGGCTACTTTGAGCAAGCAATCATCAGTCTGCTAATCAGACTGACAAAGTGTAATTTTTCCTTTTATGAGTGAATTTTACTTTCCTAACATCAGGCCTCACCTTGGGATATATATGCAAAACTGGGATTACACAGAAGGCCTACATATGTGTTAGATGTTCATTGTTGTATACTGCCAGCAAAATCCACCAAAAATGTGCTCAGCTCTGTTAGCTAAAAGGAAGGAATTGGGACAAAACAGATAAACTGGAAAAATAGGTATCCCATGCTACTACAATTGTGCTCTGCTCTGTATGCTAGGAAGCAGAAATAACGAGCAAAGACCAAAGATAAGGAAGCTCGGATTTTTTTTATTGTGTCGCTCCAAAATCCTTACAATTTTACGTTTTTACCGCTGCAAAATCGCCACAACTGCCTGTGTTATTGCTTTTAAAATTTCAAATCAAAATTTTACTGCAAAAAGCTAAATTTTCCACTGTAATTTACACCTATCGCTCCCCAAATCCATCAATATTTACTGCTGGGGACCACTGGAAGATTTCAACCTAATTTGTTACTGTCGATGTCACGCTGTTTTAGGGGTGAAACAGCTAATTTTCATTTTTTTGTATAAAGCCTTTTACTACCAAACATTGCGAACTTTTCAGCCACTCTTGCCGCACACCTCCTGCTCACCTCCCTCAAACGTTCTGCTTTTCACTCACAAAACCAGTAAACAAAAATTGTAAATTTCCCAAAAAACCCCCGAACCATATAGCATTGCACAAGGAAACCAGTGCCAAGCTGTGCTGAACATTATCTGCCTTGGCAAGCACAGCCTCTCAAGCCAAGATCTGCTGAGGGATCTACAGTTCTAGGCTGATATATGGCTGACTCCTCACAAATTCTAGCTAGGCACGGTCATGATAATGGGCCCAACTTGTTAGAAGCACTTCACCTTGGTCAACTTATGCACATATGTTCCCCAGTCTATGTTATGAACCTGGCACTACAACATTTTCTAACAAAAAAGACCAAAGTTCAAAGAAACTGTACTCACACTTGCACAGTCACACCCATGGTTCCAGCAGCCTCTCGTTTGGCGGATGTGTGTCATGATCTGCAAAGTTCCTGGCCTGCCCTCTGACAGAAACATGCTTTTTGCTCATCCTAGCTGTCACGGGTGGTCCCGCAGCCAGGGGTTGGGCTGCGGGCGCACCCGGTTTTTGCCCGTGCCCCCGGCCCGGGGACGATGCGCCCCGGGGGCCGCGGGCGGGGGCCCTGGGCATGCTCCCCCCCCCAGTGCGCCACTTACCCTGCGCTCTCCTGTTCCCCGGCTCCTTTCCGGGTGCCGGCGTGGCCGCGCCCCCTAGCGCCGCGGTATTCTCTGAAATTTAAAGGCCACGCGTCAGTAATTGGTTTTTGTGACCGCTGACCCTAATAAGGTTTCCGCCCCGGAAATTTCCCTTTCCGGGACTTTTGTGCCCTTACAGCCTTTTTAGAGAAAGTTTCCTGGTTTCCCTTTCTGCTACCGTGTAAACCGGGAAACCCTTACGCCAAAAAAACCCTTTTTTGACCAAGAACCTTCGCTGCCTGTCCTGACCTTCCTGCCGGCCCCCCAAACACCTACGTCAATGATTTGGTACCCCGCACTGCCCCTTTGGGTGCCGCCGCAAACAAGTCCCGGCCAAATTTGGGGCGACCTGGTTTGTTCTCCCCCGAAAACCAAAACCCCTTCCCCCTTTGCGGGGGCCTTTTGGTGAAAACTGGGCCCTTTTTTAAAATTCCGCTCCCGTTATGGCTTACACCACCCCTTGCGGTTTGGGCCAGCGGGTCCACTAAATGCAAACCAAAAAACCCCTTTTAAGATTTCCCGCCCCTGGATCCCCCAAGGTGCCTCTAAAAAAGTATTGCGGATCTCACATCCATTGTCCAATTTAGCAGTGCAGCAGATTTTCCCAAAAAAATCCCCGCGTTGGATCGCTTTCCGACATTGGGGCGACAGTTTCCCCCACACCCCCTTGCCCCCCCCCCCCCCCCCCTCCGCCCGTGGTTTCCCCCTCCCAAAGCCTCCTGTTCCCCTGGCTTCGGTGGGTTTTCCCAAACTGCACCCCTTTTACCTTCTAAGTTCGACGGGGACCCCCAAAACCCTTTTCAGGGGGGTTTTTTATCACCCAGTGCCCCGGCCCCGTTTGGTTGATGGCCCGGGTCAGTTTCCTCACGGGGGAGGGCAAGGTTTGGGATTCGTGGCCCGCCTACCCTGGGGAAAGGGTTTGGGCCCTTTGGGGAACTCCCTTTTGGGACAGGGAAAAAAAACCCCGGGGAAACCCCAGACCTACGGCCCTTTCCCCCAAGAATTTTCCCTTGCGTCCTTGGGGGAACCCGCACGTGCATCGGGAAGCTGAGACAGCACTCCTGACCTTTTGCCAGGGAAAACTACCATCCCCTAGGGAACCTTTGCATACAATTTTTTGTACATTGGCCCCGGAGTTATCCCCGGAATTTAAAGCAAAAGGCCCCCCTTCGCCACTTTTAAAAAAGGGCCTGTCCACGGGTGAAAGGGCGCCTTTGCCGGGTAGGGGACATTCCGTCCTCTCTGACCCAAAATCAATTTCCCCTTTTTTTCCCCCCCGCATTGAGGGGCGTTTTTACCGAGAGACCCGGAAGGCTTCACCCGGAACGTGACACCCGGTCTGCCCTCCCCCGACTGCCTCGGCTAAACCCCTGTAAATTTCCCAAAAGGGTTCCCCCTGCAAAAAATCGCAGTCTCACAGTGAGGAAAACCCTGAGGTGGACCCCGGGGGGTCCCCCCTATGAAAAAAAAAGCGATTCCCCCGTCGCCGTTCGGAAAAATTTTGTTTTTTTTTGCCCCGTTTCCCGTTATCTCCTCCCCGAGGTTGCCCGCTTTCGTCCCCAGCGGCCCGGGAAAAGCCCCGCAAACCTTGGGGCCCCCTTTGGAGAGGCGTCCCTAGGTGCCCAAATTTTTCCTCTCCCCCTTCGGGCGGGTGGCCCCGGGTTTTAGTTTACACGGAAAGCTGGGGTCTCGGTTTAGGCTCCTGCCTTCCGGATTCGGGTCTGCCGGGAACCCTTTTACCACCCTCCCTGGTAGCCCTTAATTTGCCTGCCGCTGGGCTGGCTGGAAAGACTTGGTGAAACTCTTCCGTCAGTGGGGAACTTTCCGAGCGGGCTTTAAACCATTTCAAACACCCGGCCGGTCTCCCCCCAGGTGGGGGGCTCCCGCAAAAAGGAGAAAATTTGCCTTCCCCCGTGGTACCAAGGTTTTTGTGGCGATCCTCCCCTTTTTGGGTACCCCGGGTGCAAACACCATGCCCCCCCGCTCCCAATGGAAGGGGAAAACCGGGAAAAGGGGGTTGCGTTGGGGACCCAATTGCCGGAGGGGCAAAGTTTTATTTGCCCCTCGCCCGGGCGTGCCATCCTCCGCAGCCATCTCCCCCGACCTCTGCCAGGCCCGCCAAACAGAAAAAAACCCGGGATTTTGCGGATGTCTTTTCTGAAAAAGAGGCCGAGACGCTTGCCCCCCCCATCGGCCCTATGAACCCGTCCAATTTTACCTTTTCCTGGGGCCAGGGCCCCCCTCGTGGAAGGGGCTACCCCCTAAACCCTTTCCCGAAAACCCGGGGGGCCCTGTCGGCCTACCCTCAAAAGGGGAATTTGGAAAGGGGCTTTATCCGCCAAGTCCTCCCCTCCCCAAAGGGAAACCGGTTTTTTTTTTCTTGGAAAAAAGGATGGTTCCCATACGTCCATGCAAAACGACTACCGGGGTCCTTTAAAAAGGGCCTGTGGTTAAACCCCTTTTCCCTTAACCTTCTAATCTCTGGGAAAATCTTTTGACCCGGGTCCCCGGGGGGCCCCAAAATTTTTTTTCCCAAAAATTTTGGGCCTGGGGGAGCTTAAAACCTCCCTTGAAATCCGTGGGCATGAAAGGAAGACGGGCCTTCAATTCGGTGACGGACACTTCGAATACCTGGTTTAAGCCTTTCGGATTGTGGGAAAAGTGGCCAGCGTCTTCCAGGGAATTTTTTTAACGTAATTTTTAGGACCTCCCCTATTCCTCCGTCATCGTCTTTCCTGCCCACATTCTGATTTTCCCCTTTTCTTCCCGATCCCCGGGCCCCTCGGGGGCATGTGGGGCCAAGGGACTGGGGTCGCCCTCCGCCAAATAAAACCCTTTTTACGCCCAAATTGGAAAATGCCTTTTTCAAACGGACTACCTTCCGGTTTTTTGGATACTTTATCTCGGATAAAAAGGGCTAATGAAGGACCCCGAGAAGTTAGGGCCGTTCTACATGGCCTCGCCTGTCGGACTTTGGGCCCCACAGCGTTTTTTTTTAGGGTTTGCAAAAATTTCTACCCCCCATTTTATTCCCCACTTTTCCAAAATGGTGGCCCCCAATTGTGGGGCCCCTTTCCAAAAAGAACCCAATTTCCCGGGCCCCTGGCCACCCGGAGGCCCCAGGGAAAGGCCCTTTTCGGAGCTTAAAGCGGCCTTTGCCTCTGCACCTTAAAACCCGTCTCGCCCGGACCCCCAAAAAATTTTTTTTCCGCCCTTTGGGGGTGGATTTTCCCCCCTGTGGGGCCCGGGGCGGTTTCATGCAGAAGGGGGGCCGGGCAGAACTCGCACTTGCTTTTTTTTTTTTTCCCAAAACCTTTTTTTCCCCAGCGAAAAGAATTATGCCTTTGGGGATTTGGGAATTGTTGCCATAAAAATGGCCCTGGAGGAATGGGCCCCCCCCTCCCGGAAGGGGGTTTTCCCCCCATTTTAAATTTTTTCAGGTTTCCCAAAAATTTCTGTATCTTCATTTAGCTCAAACGCCTGAATCCCCCCGCCAAAACCAGGGGGTTTGCTGTTCTTCTGCACTTTGATTTCCCGGGTCCAAAATCCGCCCCAAAAAAAAAACCGTCAAGGTGATGCTTTTCTTCCCCGCCCTGATTTCCATCGGGGAAGGGCCCCCGGGCCTCGCTTAATTTTTTCCCCCCACACTCTGGTTCCCCTGTTGCTCCCCTTGGAACCCCCAGCAGACTTTCCCCCGGGGGGAAAAACTTTTGTGCGTCCGGCTCTCCCGGGGGGAGGAATTTTAAAGTGGGGGCATTGCTCCCCTTTGGGGGCCGGGCCCTCCCGGAAACCCCAAAAGACATTCACTTAAACTCTGTTCTATTGGGTGGCCGGACCTTTGGCCCCCAAAGGGCAAATAAAGAATTTGGAAAGTTTAATTTTCTGTGCCCCCGGGTAAGACCCCCCCCATGGCCCGTCTTTGGTTTTTCTGCCCCCTTGCCCCCGCCGGGGGTTTCCCCGGTCCCAAAAATTCCCATGGTTCATAAACGACCTTCCCCCCTTTCTGGAATAATGTCATTTTGGTGGCGCGACCGTTTTTTTAAGATGGGGGGTTTTCATCCCCCTTTCCCAAAGGGGCTGCCATTCCCCCTCCTTGGGTCGCTTTAAATCTACTTTGAACAATCTTCCGTCCCCAAACGGCCTCCCACTTTACACGTCTCGGGCCCTTGGGGGCCAATTTGTCCCCCAAGTTTGGGGGTGCCCTCTGCTTTTCCCGGGTTTCAAATAAAGTTTGGGAATTTTTTTTCGGCTTAACCACCCCCAGTCCAAAAAGGTCAGGTGGGAGGATCAAACCCAAAATTCCTTGGCACATCCTTCGCCAACCCTTTGTCCAGGGCCCGTCAAGACGATTGGTCCGGGGCTACCGGGCCCCCGGGCCCAATTCTGAAAAACTCCCCTGGACTCTGAATCCCCCGGGGGGGTTTCTCCCTTCTATATCGCATGGGCCCGCATCCCCGCCCTCCCCACCCCCCCCTCTGCCTTCTGCCCCCCGAGGTTCCCCCCCCGTAACACCCCCTGGTCCCGGGGCCCTTTACTAAACCCCTTTTGGGGGCAGACGCGCCAATCCCGCAACAAGCCCGGGGGGCCCCCTGAAGTCGCAGGGGGGACAAGGGAAAGGAAAACCCTCCCCTTTTTGCTCCGGGTTAAAAAGGTGGGCCCGTTTTCCAAAATTGTCCGGCTCCCAAACCCTAGTTATAAAACTGGGTTTATGGTTCCTGGGGCCATTTTGAGGTTTTTAAAGCGATCAATCCTGGGGCCTTTTAACTCCGGGTCCCTCCCACCATGGGGTTTTCCAAACGCTTTTCCCTGTATCGCTTGGGTGAAACCTTGTCGCCCCCCCCCCCCCCCAACCCCCCCCCAAAGCCCCCCTTTTCGAAGAAAGTTGTCCCCTTCCCCCCCCGAAAACGGAGGGGCCCCCCCAAATTTTTCAGGAGTAAAAAGGGAAAAACTTGGGGTATGAAGTCTATCAGAGGGAACGACACTTTTCCCTCATCGATTGGGAGGGTTTTTGGACCGGGGGGAAAAAGATCGTGGGAGCCGGAGGACAAAAAACCCGGGTTTTTCTTGCTAAAGGGAAATTTCTTTTTCCCGAAAGAGGGGGGGGGCCAAAGGGGGTGGGGGGTACTTTTAACGGGGGGGTCCCCAGCCCGGGGTCCCGGGGTGCGGCGGCCCCCCGTGCTGCCCCGTGCTCCCCCGGGCCCCCGGGGAAAGAGTAGCGCCGCGGTCCGAAGGGCGGGGCCCTGGGCCCTGCTGCCCCCCCGAGTGCGACCCCCCTTTCCCTGCTGCGCTCCTGTGTCCCACGGCTCTCTGCCGGGTGCCTGGGGCCGCGCCCCCTTTGCGCCGGGGCGGGGACTTTTTCTGAAATTTTTAAGGGCCCAGCGCCCCTCAGTAATTGGTTTTTTTTGCTGCCCTGAAACCCTAAAAAGGTTTCCGCCCCGGAAAATTTTTTTTGCCGGATCTATAGTTTCCTTTACACCTCTAGAGAAAGCGTTTTCCTTTTTCCGTTTCCCCGCTAAACCTTTTAAACCCAAAAATTAAAAACACCCTTTCCCTTTACCCCGAACCCCTTTGCTGCCTGTCCTGACCTCCTGCCTGTCCCCGCTACCCCCTAAAAAACCCCACAACTTTGGTAACCCTCGCACTTTCCTTTTGGGTGCCGCCCCAAGCAAGTCACGCCAGTGGGGGGGACCCGGTATTCTCCGCCGCAAAAATCCATCCCCCCCTTTGCGGCCCGGGGGCTGGTGAAAACCGGGCTATACTTTTGATTTCCCGGGGGGTCCCTGTTATGGCTTACCCACCGTTTTCGGTGGGCCAGGGGGGATTCCCCCTTTCCCCCGCATTAAAGTAACACTAGTATTCCCACCTTTAATTTGGTTTATTGGTTTTAGCATCCTAATTAAAGGGCTTTGGGCCCTTCTTTTCTGAATTATAAAAACCCGTGTTTTTACAATTTTTGTGTTTTGCAGCCCTGTAGGTATCCCTTTCCCTTTTTTCTTTTTCTGGTTCCCGTCCCTACGGGGGGGTTTCCCGATTTTCCCTTTTTAAGTCGGTTTCTGTTTTAAATCTTTGAGTCTCCTGCTGCCTTTCCAAACCCGGTTCTTTCAATCCCGGGGAAAGTTTCCCTTGGTGTTTTATCCTGTGCCAAGCCCCCCGGGTTTTTGCCGGGCCCGTATCAATCCCTGAAATTTTTTTCAATCCTGTGCCTTTTTCCCACTTTGGTTGGGTTTTCCCGTCCTGGGCCAATTTTGCTGGGTTTTGGGAGTCCTTTTGGGGAAGTCTGGGTGAAAGTATGCTTATTCCCGTTTTCCCGGGCCCGGTATTATCCGATTCCTGCCCCCTGATTTTCTTCTGGTATCCAGTTCTGAGTCTAATAGGGGTCGTATTTTCTTGTGAAATCAAGGATTCCCCTTTTTTTCCTTTGGTACTTTTTCGTCCCGTGCTGGTTTTGGAATTTCCCGAGTTCCCCCGTTTCCCCACAAAAGCTGGTCCCGCCCCCCGTGGTTTTCCCGTGGCTTCGCGTTTGTTACTTCCAAATCCCCCGGTGTTCCCGGGTTTCCCCCCGTCTGCTGTTCCTCTGTCCCTTTTTTGTCTCCCGTTTTCCGTTCATTTTTCCTCCCGATTTTCCCCCAAATTTACTTTCTTTTTGGGTCATCCATTTTGAAAAGTGACAATAAGCAGCATCAATTCCCCTTTCCCCCCCAAAAAGCCTCAAAATTTTTACATGCCCACAAAATTGGAAAATTTCCCCTTTATATATAAACAGCGAGGGTTTTTCCAGCAAACCGAGAAATTTTTTATTGGGGGTGCCAGATGTTTTTGATTCAAATAGCAAACACTACACAGTGTTCAGGGAACTTTACCTATGTGGAATGAAATAGAGAATGAAGGATTTGTTGGGGTTTCCCTTTTCCCCCCTTTAACCCCCCCCTTTTTAAGAACAAAAAAAGGGCATATGTTATCAAGGGACCAAATTTTTTTACCATTTCCTATTATCTTTCTGTTGGAATAGATACTGTTGGAATAGCAAGGTGACCTCACAGGAGGCATCACCTCTTTGACATGTGTCTCCAAGGGTAGAGGAGAAGAGGGCTGTAGGTCCAGAGGAAGGGGAGGGAGCCACATAAAAAACTTGAAAATAACACATGCGCATGGCCTTAATTAGAAGAATCTGGATCCTCAGTGGTAGACACTTTAAGACACACAAATGCTTTCATGTTGCTATCAATATAGATGAAAACTTGAATAAGTCATATACAGGGCATTTTTTACGGACCACTCACCTGGGGTGGCGTCACTTGCCCTACCCAGGAAAACCTGGTCAGCGGTCGGCATCTCACTCTGCACAGATTTTTTTTTTTAAATGGCCATGCAGAGTTAGCTGTTGCACACTTACAGGAGAAGGCAGAGATGGTTCATTCCCATCCCTGCCTTCCCAATTGTATATACAGCTCTCAATAAGAGCTGTATATACACATCAGTTTCACACAGGGGCGTAGCTAAAGGCTTGTGGGCTCTGGTGCAAAACTTCAGCTTGGGCCCTCTACCCCCAGACCATGATTGTGGACCACTAGTTTTTAACAACAGGTTCCCTACTTAGCATGATGGATGATTGTGGTTTAGTGTCCCCCAGAAAATGATATATATTTTAGTAGAAATTTTGAACTTTAGACAATCATCTTGGCTATCCCATACATAAATTAGTCTTGCAACATATCTTTGCTCAGTTTTGCAGGTTATTGTCATGTGACGGCATTGTTACTGGTTTGTTCCTGCTGGTGGAACAATCTTTTTCTTCTTATATACTATAAATTACAATCTGTTCTCACATTCCCTAGTAGCTCAGTGTCTTATTAGGTTGATTTCCAAATGAACAGTTACTGAAAAAGAAGAAAAGAGAAACAGCATCATCCAGCTCACTGATAGTGGTCTTTCGGCAAAGAACATTGCCAAACTGCATCATGTGAGTGTGTGACAGTTGGAAGAATGCAAAACAAAGTCTGCCCATCAATTCAAAAGCTAAGAGGTGGACATTCAGGCAAAATGTGGGAGTCAACAGGCCAGCTCATAACAAGGTCTATGGTGGGCAAACACAACAGTGGAAGTGGCTTGCCTGCTTCGTAATTGTGAGATCACACACATCTACGCAAACACCATGTGGCGCACATTATACAAGTCTAGAATGGTGACCCAAAAAAAAGGTGAAGAAGTCTCTACTTCAATATCATTATAGGAAGTGTTGGCTTGAGTCTGCAAAAAAGTCTGAAAAGCGGTCAGAAGAAGTTTGGAAACGGGTGCTAGGGAGCAATGAGACAATAAACAGGGCTCTGATGGGTGCAAATAGGTCTGGAAGAATCAAGCGAAAAGGGGGATGACACATCGAGAAATTAAAAGAACTGTCAAGTTTGGTGTAAGAAGCACAATGACATGGGGTTGATTCACAGCCGAAGGCGTTTAATACTTGACAGGATCGATGGTGGTCTCAATGCTGAGCTATACAGTATGTAAGTATCTTACAAGGTGAGTTACTTCGTACACTTAAGGACTATGGGTAGAGATGGGCGAATTTCCCGAAATTCGTTTCGTTCACTTCGCCGAATTTCTCGGCAAAAAATAACTGCGTTCCGAATAACTTCGGCACGAATCACGTTAAAAAACAGCTATTTCCAGGCTGCACAGAGCCTGCAGGGTGCTGTAGAACGTTATGCCATGCTTAAATATGCAGAGGGAGCTTGGTTTGGTCTTCATACAATGTTGTGTTTTAGTATGACACGCACATGACTGCCGCCGCTCTTAGAATCGCTTCACTATAAAATTCCCTGGGCACTTAAGAGGGCAAAAGCTGCCAAAAAAACTGAAGTGGGAATGTTGCCTGATGAAGTCATGCCAGAGAAAGCTGGAAAAAAACAAGCTGAGAGCTCAGGTGGCAACATTAGTGACAGAGTGTGGAGGTGATGGCGCTAGCCACAGCAGCATGAAGTCAGAGAGTGGCACAATGACATTCTGGAGGTGGCAAAAACAGGAATAGGTCACGGGAGGGGTAAAAATTTGAAAAAGTGTGGATTTTCCCGGGAAAGCAGCAGCATGAGGTAGGACAGTGGCACAAGGGACACAGTGTGGAGGCCCGGGGCAGCCCCCAAACAGCAGCAGCATGAGGTCAGACGTGGAAACAATACCCCGTGTGTAGGTCACGGCCAGCACCACACCCAGAGCAGGAGGTCGGGACGGGGTTTAAAAATGACACAGTGGTAGGTCACGGCAGCAGCAGCTGGGTAGGCAGTGGTACAAGAAATTTGGGAGGTGGCAAAAACAGGAGGGGCCCAAAAAGATGGCACAATGACACAGTGTTGAATTGACGGAAATCAACGCACAGCGCATGGGGGTAAAAAAGTGGACAAGGGAAGAGTTTTTGTAGGTCACGGAAATCACCCAGACCCAGCTGCATGAGGTGGGCAGTGGCACAATGCCCACGGGTGTTTTAGGTCACAGCAGCAGCCACAGCAAGCAGCATGAGGCCCAAGGACGGGTGGCAAAAATTTGACACAGTTTTTTTTGGGGGGGTCACAGCAGCAGCCCCCAGCGATGAGGTCGGGACAGGGGCCCACAATGACCCCGGTGTGTAGGTCACGGCAGCGCAGATGAGGTCAGGCAGTGGCCAAAGGGACATTCGGGGGGAGGGGGGCAAAAACAGGAGTATGCCACAGGTGGGAAAGGGAAACAGTGGGGAAAGGCCCGGGCAGCAGCCACACCCAGCAGCATGGGTCAGACAGGGGACAATGACAGAGTGTGGAGGTGGGGGGGCCCCAATACCGTCCCGGGGTTAAAGATGGTTGGGTGGAGAGGGAAAAGAAAAAACTGTCAGGGGATGTTTTGGCATCAGGCGGGTGGCGGCATCAAAAATAGGGGTGAGGCAGGAAAGTTTGAATCAGATTTAATTTTCAAGTTTGGGGGGAGGCGTAATGGTGATTTTAGTCTGACGCCAAAGGGCCATTGGTGTGTGGAAAAACCTTGGCCGATCCACGCCTAATTCTTTCTTGACAAAGGGCCCAGTCGTTCCACTTTTCCCGTGGCAAGGGGTTCTCCTTGGGGGAAACGGGGGCCCCCCGCAGCATGAACACCCGCTTTGATGCCACAATTCTGGTGGGCGGGAAAGCTTCTCCACTGCAAACCCCGGCAAGTTGGGGCCACACATCCATTTTTGGTCCCCCGTAGTCCATGGGATTTCAAAATGGGGTGGCAGAGTGTTGTCAAGTGGGCCCACCCCCTTTTGGTTCGGGGACTGCCCCGGGGTCCTGCTGTGCTGCTGGCGACTACCCCTCCTCCCCTTAGGTGGGGGGAAGGAAGCTGCTCATGTGACTCCAGCTTAGGTTACGGGTTTAAAATGGAGTGGTACTGCCCCAAAACCCCCCATTCACCCCAGCCCCCCGGCGGGGTAGTACGTGAGGTTGAGGAACCCCCGGTCGGGACCTGTCAGGGGAGGGACGATGCCGCACATAGGCAGCCCCAACTGATTACGGGGGGATTTTCCTATGTATTTGGGGTTTGCCCTCCCTTAAATAGGGGGGAAAAAAGGGCCCCCCTTTTTGGGCCCGGGGGGTTTGGGGGGCGGGGGGTCCAATAGGGTGGAGAGCCAGAAGTACCCCCTCTGCCGGATGCGGGCCCAAATTCGGCTGCCCACTAGAGGCAAATAAGAAAGTGGGGGGGCCATCTGCAAAAGTGACTCCGGGGGCCCCCTGCCCCCTTTTCCCAAAACTTTTTATGCCAGGGTTTCTTGGGGGTCATTCGGGCCTGTTTCCCTCTCTCCATCCACCCCTCCTGTGCCTGTCCTTCTCTTGTCCCGGGGTGGGAAAATCCTCATTTCCCCAGAAAAATTGCTTTGTCAATGTCCCCCCATCCTCTCCCCTCCTCCTCCTTTTTCGGGTCTCCACCGGGACTCTTGTGGCCACGAGATGTAGTCGCCAGTCCCCAAAGTCCCTGCCCAGAAAAGTTTTTCTGATTTTTGTTCCAGGAAAATAAAAACCCAGTGGAATGACGTTTTTAAACCCCGTAGTCCGGGCAACGGACAAAAAACCCGTGGCTCCTCAAATTTGGCCCTCAAAAAAACGGCAGGGTGTCACGATGAGTTGGAAATGGCGGGACATAAAAGTTCCCAACAGGGGAGTACTTCTGTCTCCCGGGTTCAAAAAAAAAATCTTTAAATTGGCCTTTCTCTGTTCATACAGTCGGTCCCCCCGGGGCAGGCGGGAAATTTCCCAAACGGGGGGGAAAACATGGCAAAATTCAGAGGTTTTGGGGGGAAACCCGCTTCTCCCGTTTAAAAAACTGAGGAGGGTTTTTGGGCTTTGTACGAATGGAAAAAAGTGCATGCACAGTTTCCTTGGGCCCTTTTAGAATGTTCTGAAAAATCGGTGGAAAAACTTCAGGAACCTTTTCACAACAGTTTGAAAAACCCCCGTGCGCCATGCGGGGGCAAAGGACCATACCTCCTCGGGGGCCCGCGCAGGGAAAAAATGTTCCCCATTGCCGTCCAAAATGGTTCCGATTTTTCAGTTGGGCGGAGAAAGCCCCACATCGTTTCTTGCTCCATGAAGGGAGCCCGTTCCTCCCCGGGGTGACTTCGTTCGCCGGGGGGAAAGCCAGGTGTTTGAAACCCGCGTGACCCGCTTTTTGCCCTAACAAGTGGTTGATTGGGGCAGTTCTTGTTTGGGGGCTGAAAATGGTTTGGGGGGTGGAGGGGGGAGGGGGGGACATTGGCCCCCAGGGGGCAGCAGTTTTTTTACAAAGTGGAGGCCAAAAAGGGGGGTCTTTCCCGTCCAAGTTGTTGGGGGTGGCCCGGGCCGGGAAACAAATTTTACCGAGTGGGCCGGTTTAAAAGGGAAAAGTACTTGCCCGGGCGTAGTTACAGTCCAGACCCTCCCCGCGCCGTGCACCTTTGGGAAAAAACCCATAAGCTTTAAGGACTGGCCCCCCCTTTTGTTTTTAAAATTTATGAAGTGCTTTGGTTTTGCCTTTTTGGAAAAGAAAATTTCGGGCCCTTTGGGAACCCCTCCATCCCCGGCTGGCACAAGCCCTTAGTTCTTGAAAAGGTGCAGAGTCCCCCCATTTTTGGAAAAAGGGAAAGGGGGGTGCCCGTACCAACAAATTGGGGCGGGAGCAAAGGTCAGCTGGGTGCACCTTAGGTTGGTTTGGGTGGGGAATTTTTGTCTCTTTGGGAATCGCCTCGCTGAACGACCTGCTGGGGACCATTGGTTGCGGGAGGGAGGAGAAACTGGGCCCGGGGATGATTTTCAAAGAGAAAAAAGTTCCCCTTTGCAAAAGGTTTGGGGGAGCCTTGGGTGGCTGCAATTTACTTTCGTGCCACTGGGCGCTGCTGTGTTCTGCCCGGGGGGGGATGGCCACCCCAAAATTTAGCCACGTTTTCCCCCGGCCACCGGTGGTGACGCTGCATGGGGCCCTGGTCCAAAAGTTTGCTCCCTGGCCCCCGTTAAATTTTGTTACAGAAATTTTAAATTAAAAACCCTATTGGGCCCCCCGGTTTTTCTTTTGCAAAGAACTGCCACCCGCCGGTATGGATGGGTTTCCCCCAACGCTCCGCCCCTGAGTGACTTTTGCCCGGGCCCCTGCCTCGCTGAAACCCCCGTCCCCCTACTTTCTTGGAAACCCGCGAAGCGGGTTTTTTTTAACCCCCTGGCCGCTTTGGGTCCCGGACCTTTACAATGGCTAATTTCCCGCTGACTCATGGCCACACGAACCCCTTGCGCTGGGTGGCCCGAAGCGCAAGTGACGCCTCTTCTCCCGACGAAGATGAAGCCCTTGCCCCCCGCGGCTCCCAAGGGGTGGTCAGCTACTCTCTCTATTTGTGTTTCATCGTCACTGTGTTTTATCACCGGTCTTGGTATGCAGAGGTGGGCCCCCCACAAACATGACCTTTTCCCTGCCAATCTCAAAAATCTTTACTTTTCCCCTACTGTAAAAAAGGGGGATATTGGGGCCCCCTTTTTTCGTGCCAAAGTAGTGCTGATTCCCCCCTCAAAATTTTTTCATCCTCGCTATATAGTGGCGCGAGCCCCGACCAAAATTGTAATCTCTTTGGTGGGGAAACCCGGGGTTTGGGGCAGAGGCGGGTTTTGGGGGAAAAGGGGAGGGGCCCCCTGACCCGCTTTCCCGGGGGCCTTTCCCAAAAAAAAGGGGGTGTCTGATGGGTTTCCCCCCGGGCTCTTGGGTGGGGGTTCTCAGATGTCATCTGGGAGGAAGTGGTTTTAAACCCAGGGCAACCAATCAAGAACATTGGGTTGCTTTGTTTAATACCCCCGGCCCCTAAAAATGACGCAGAGTTGTTGGGCCCCAAAGAGTGACCCCCCCTGCGGAGTCCCCTTGCTGTGCTGGGGACCAGCTCCCAAGGGAAAAGTTTGTGCCCCTGCCACTGCAGGTGAAGAGCTGCCCCCCTCTCTGTTGACATTCTGTTTTTTCTAAAATTTTACAGACAATGTTTTTTTTTGAAAATAAACTTTTATATGATAAATACACACCCTGTATTTGACTCCAAAAGAAAAAATAAAGGGGGCCTTTGGGGAAAACCCCTTTGGTTTTAAAAATTTCGCCCTTTTCCCAAAAGGGGGAAAGGGGAAATTGAAATTTTATGTGCCGTTAAAAAAATCCCGGGTATTTTACTGAAAATTTTAAAAACACAAAAAGGTTTTTAAATTTAAACCCTTGGATATGAAAATTTTGCAAAAGAAATTCCCTTTTGTTGCGGTGAAAAACAAAGTTTCTTTTACTGAGTACAAATGCAGAACAAGGGTTAAATTAAAACCCTGGATGTAAATTGCGCCCAAAAAAATTGAGCAACCAGAAATAAAATTTTTTTTTTTTCCTTTTTAGCGTGTTACAATTGCATGTTTTTTTCGTACACCCAAAAAAGAGAAAAAATTTTTTAAAATTAAACCCTTTGCTTGTGAATTTTTGGGCAGGGAAAAAATTTTATTTTTTTGGGAGTGGGAAAAAAACGGTCTTTTTTTTGTACCAAAAGAAAAAAACAACGCTTAATTAACCCCCCGGGGTTTTTTACTTGCGCAAAAGAAATTTTAAACAACCCCGAAATACCCAGCTTTGTAGGGGTGTTACAAATTTCGTGTTTTCTAACCCCTACCCAAGAAAAAAATTTTTAAAATTTAAAAATTTTCTTGTGAAATTTTGGTTTCAGGGGAAAAAAAGTATTTTTTGGCGGTGAAAAAAAACGGGGCGGGTTTTTTTCACCACAGCACAAAAAAAAACGCTTAATTAACCCCTGGATGTAAATTGCGCAAAAGAATTTTAGCAACCAGAAACTACTAGCTTTGTAGCGTTTGGGACAATTTTGGGGCTTTTCCCACGGGGTAAACAACCCAAAAGAAAAAATTGTTTAAATTAAACTTTGCTTGTGAATTTTGGTTCAGGAAAAAAATTTTAAATTTTTTGGGGGGGTTGAAAAAAACGGTTTATTTTTGGGCACCAAAAAGCAGGGAAAAACCCAAAGCTTAATCCCAAAAAACCTGGAAGTAAATTGCTCAAAAGAATTGGGGCAACCGGAAAAAAACTAGCTTTGTAGCGTTTTTTCAATTGCGTGTTTTTTACGCTACACATTGCGTGGGTTTTTTAGCTAAACAACAAAAAGAAAAAATTGTAATTAACCCTTTTCTTGTGGAAAAAATTTGGTAATTGGAAAATTGTAAATTTTTTGGGGGTGAAAAAGTGGTTTTTTTGGGCCCAAAGCAGAAAAAAAAACGTTTAATTTAAACCCCCGGTGTTAAAATTTTTTCAAAAAAATTGAGCAACCCGAAATAATTGCCCTTTTTAGCGTGTTTTTCAATTGCGTGTTTTCTACCCCTTTCATTGCGGGTTTTTTTTCTACACGTGTTTCAATTGCGTGTTTTCTACGTTTCACAACAAAAAGGAAAAAAATTTTAAATTTAAACCTTTTTTTGGGGAAAATTTTTGGTTTCATGAAAATTGTAATTTTGGCGGTGAAAAAGGGCGGTTATTTTTGTCAAAAGCAGAAAAACAATGTTAATTAACCCCCGGTGTAAATTGCGCAAAAGAATTGAGCAACCCGAAAATACTAGCTTTTTTAGCGTGTTACAATTGGTGTTTTAACGACATTGGTGTTTTTTTGGTGTTAAATTGCGTGTTTTTTACGTACACAACAAGAGAAAAATTTTAATTAACCCTTTTCTTGTGAATTTAGGTAATTTAATTTGTAATTTTGGCGGGAAAAAGAAGGTCTTTTTTGTCACCCCCAGCAGAAAAACAAAAGTTAATTAAAACCCCCGGAAAGTAAAAAGCGCAAAAAAAATTTAGCAACCCGAAATATAGCTTTGTAGCGTTTTAAAATTTTCGGGTTTTTTGCTACACAACAAGGAAAAAAATTTTAATTAACCTTTGTTGTGAATTAAAGCTAAGGAAAAAATTTTAAATTTTTTGGGGGTTTTAAAAAGTGGTTTTTGGGGTCCCAGAGCAGAAAAAAAACGCTTTTTTAAACCCCCGGGGTAAATTGCACAAAAAAAATTTAGCAAACCAGGAAAAATTTTAGCTTTGTTTGGTGGTACCAAAATTTGGGTGGTTTTTTTACGCTACACAACAAAAAGAAAAAAAATTTTAATTTAAAAACCCTTTTCTTGTGAATTTTTGGGCAGGAAAATTGTAATTTTTGGCGGTGAAAAAGACGGTTTTTTTTTTTGTCCCAAAAGCAGAAAAGAAAACGGGTTTTAAAAACCCCCGGATGTAAAAATTTTCAAAAGAATTTAAACAAACAGAAACTACCCAGGGTTTTTAGCGTGTTTCAAATTTCTTGGGTTTTTTTTCCTACACATTGCGTGTTTTTCTTAAGGTGTTACAAATTTTCGTGTTTTTAATGCTACACAACAAGGGGGAAAAAATTGTAATTAAAATTTGCTTTTGAATTTTGGGGACATGAAAATTTTAATTTTTGGCAGTGGGGAAAAAAAAAGGTCTATTTTTTCCCACCGCAGAAAAACAAAGTTAAATTTAACCCCCGGATGTAAAAATTTCGCAAAAGAATTTAAACAACCCCGAAACTATAAACCTTTTTTAGGTGTTACAATTGGGTTTTCTACGCTACATTTCGTTTTTTCTACGGTGTTACAATTGCGTTTTTTTTCTACGCCTACACAACAAGAGAAAAAAATTTTAATTAACCTTTGCTTTTGTGAATTATGGTTCATGAAAAAATTTTTAAATTTTTGGGGGGTTTAAAAAAGAAAGGGCTTTTTTTTTTTCACCACAGCAGGAAAAAAAAATGCTTAATTAACCCCCGGATGTAAAATTTCGCAAAAGAATTGAGAAAACCCGAAAAATACTTTCTTTTTTAGCGTGTTACAATTGAGTGTTTTCTAGCTAAATTGGTTTTTCTACGCGTGTTACATTCGTGTTTTTCTATGCTCACAAAAAGAGGAAAATTTTTTAATTAACCTTTGCTTTTGAATTATGGTAAATGAAAATTGTAATTTTTGGCAGTGAAAAAGATGGTCTTTTTTTTGTCACCAAAAGCAGAAAAAAAAACGTTAAAATTAAACCCCTTTGGGTGTAAAATTGCGCAAAAGGGAATTTAGCAAACCCGAAATACTAGCTTTGTGCGGGGTTACAATTTCGTTTTTTTTTTACGTTCCATTGCGGGGTTTTTTACGCGGGGTTACAATTTCGTGTTTTCTATGCTACAAAAACAAGAGAAAAAAAATTTTAATTTAAACCCTTTTCTTGTGAATTATTGGTACATGAAAAATTTTTAATTTTTGGCAGTGAAAAAATTTGGCTTTTTTTGTTAACCAAAAGCAGAAAAAAAAACGCTTAATTAACCCCCGGAAGTAAAATTCGCAAAAAAAAATTGAAGGGAACCAGAAAATACTAGCTTTGTAGCGTTTTTAAAAATTTCGTGTTTTCTACGGTACACAAAAAAGAGGGAAAAAATTTTAAATTTTTCTTTGTTGTGAATTATGTACAGGAAAAATTTTAATTTTTTTGGGGGTGAAAAAGTTTGGGTTTTTGATTCCCCCCCAGAAAAAAAAAAAACGCTTTAAATTAAAACCCCCGGATGTAAATTGCACAAAAGAATTTTAGCAGCCACAAAAATACTAGGGTTTGTAGCGTGTTACAATTGCGTGTTATCTCGCTACACAACAAGAGAAAAAAATTGTTTAAATTTAAATTTGCTTTTGAATTTTTGGTACAGGAAAATTGTAATTTTTTGGGGGGGGAAAAAAAACGGTTTTTTTTTTTGGAGTTTACCCAACAGCGAAAAACGCTTAATTTAAACCCCTGGATGTAAATTGCCCCAAAGATTGAGCAGCCAAAATTTAAGTGGGTATTTGTATTATAAAAACGCTGTTTTTTTAAATGAATACAACGGGAAAAGGGCTTGACCCCCCTTGGATATTAAATGTGCTGTGAGCAGATAGCAAAAAAATGTTATGCGTACAGTGGGCACACTGGATTTCAGTCCAATACCCCAAAAAATCGGGAAAAAAAAAAATTTAAGGAAGCGTTCGAGACGCTGATACACCCACAAAAACGCTGTGAAAAAATCGTTTTCAGTAAGAGCTTTTACAAGCAGTGCGGCAGCCCCTTTTCCCTAACTTTACAGTGAGAGGAGGGTGGCTCCAGCGTCGCGCCCGGACTTTTATATTTGCGGTGACGCCAGAACCCCCCCGGTCTCTGTTTGGGTTTTATTCTGCACATGTCATGAGGCATTCCCTTTTTCCCTCCAGAGGCTTTCCCCCATGCGCCATGTGCTGCAGCCATTTTATCAATAAAAAGCCACTTCGTTACCCAAAGTCCCCAAAAGTTCATTTCGTTCCAAACCGAAGTTTTCCTGAAATTCTAAACGAATTTCCCTTCGTTGAATCAATTCGCCCTCTTAATATGGTTTAAAAAAAGGATGACATAGTGTTCCAGCGGCAACAAACCAAAGCATACATGCTCACAAAATTTGGGGTTTATTTGGGTTTTGTTTGAAATTTGGGATGAAAATTTTTTATTCTACGTTAGGTTAAAGTGGCTAGAAATACAAATAAACGAGTCTGGAAAAAAACAAAATTCTGTACAACAAGCAGAAATCTAGAGAGAACTTTGAACTAATTTTCCATTATGAAGTAAGTAGACCATATTTTAGAAGCAGACTGGAGGCCCGATATCTATTTCTGACACTGCTTTAGTAAATACTTGTGTTTCCTATAAAATAACAATTCTGGAGCATCTTCTCTTATAACTCTATTTTTTTGTTATTCCTTCTAGAAATGGAAAACAGAATCCATCAGATGGGTATTAGGGTATGTTACAGGGGTTTTGGGGGCCGTGATGTAGCGCCAGCCCCCATGAAAATGCATTGCAGCACAGTACATTGTCCCGGATTGTACGCCCGGGGTGAAGCATAATTCATAGCTTGTATGGGGTATAATTTTCGTTTTGCGGAACCCCCACAATTGTTGCATTGTTAAAATTAGTGTTAGTACTGTGTGCAGCAAAACCCCCATTAAAACTAGCTTGCGATGTACGAACTGGTGTTGCAGGGATCCCCAGTATTTCGGGACTGTATTTTTTTCGCATGTACACTATCATAAAAAGTTAGGATATTGGCTTTGTTTAAAAATTTTTTTTAAAAATTTAACTAAATTAGACCACCCTTTAAAACTTTAGAATGTACTGTTAAAATTTTTCAATGTTTCAGTTTTTTTGCCAATTGCTGAACTCAACAAACAGCTTAAGGGCAAATTCCCCAAAGATGTTTCCCCCTAAATTTCCTTTAAGTTTAGGGGATCAATTTAAATTGGGAAATTTTTAAACAGTCTCTTATAATGCTGTTCACATTTTGAATCATGAGTAGTGTTGAGGGAAACCCGCTCAAGAAAATTTTAGTTCGAGTCGAACATCTCGATTTTTTTAAAACTAAAAATAAAACGAACATTTTCTGTTCATTGAGAAATGTTCGAGTCGAAGGGTGTTGCATGCCATTTTAATAGTTTCAGTGTTTTATGCACTTTTGGCAGTCCAATCAGTACAGAGAGAAGTGCATAAACTATGCTGAGGTGTGGGGTAGGGTTAAAACATGACCTGTTATTTGTTTTCACTGATTGCTTTGAATGCCATTTTCAGCTCACCTCGGTTTCTAAAGACTGATTGTTTCTTGCTTGAAGCGGCAAAAGATTTTTTTTTATTTGGTTTTTTTGACAGGAAAAGCTGCTTTTTGATTAGTTTGGTTGTTAGTTGGGGGGGTGTGCAGCAAAACTTAGGAAAATTTAAAACTTAGTTTGTAGCATTTTTCTCCTTTTGCACAATAGTTGGGGGTTTGGGATTGCTTGCTACATCTTTTCCCCCAAACCAAGAAGCTGTTTTTGGGGTTTTGCAGGGGTCAAAAAACACCTTTTCTCTCATATTCATGGTATATATTATACAGAGTGCTTGGATTTGCTAAATCATACACAGTGCCCAAAAGTTCAGTTTTTGCAGTATTGGAGGTGAAATCATTTTATAACACATCGTCTCTGATTCTCCTATACAAAGAAATATATTCTAAATAGTGGTTGGTTGGTGAAAATTATACTGAGTGCAGAAAACTTCATTTTTTGTAGTTTTGGGGGTCAATAATAGTATAACACACCATCTTCAAATCTTCTATACAAAGAAATATCTTTGAAATAGTGGTTGGTTGGTGAAAATTATTCTGAGTGCAGAAAAGTTCATTTTTGGCAGTTTTGTGGGTGAAATACCTTTCAAACATAAAGTGTGTTTTTGTCATACAGATATATATCCAACAAATAGAGTTCTCTCTATTGCTAAATCTTACTCAACGGCAAAAAGTGTAATTTTGACAGATTTTAAGTCCACATAGCGCTGAAATATACTAATGCATTATTGTGATCCACATACTGTATATACTGTATACACTTCTCTCTTTTTTATTACGTATATCTTGTGCCACGCGCAGAGCTCTAATATTTAGCTTTTGAATTTGGTGAGAACTAGAGATGGTAAGCGAGCAAGGAAGGGTGTAGGAAGCGAGATAGAGGTACGAGACAAGGCACTCCTTCCAGTGCTTCGGACAACACAAGAGAGCACATCGTCCATCGCAGGACCGTCAGGATATTTCATCACTTGCTCAGTTCCCTATGCGTCTCATTACTGAAAAGCATCGCCAATCTGTTCTTCAGTGGTTAACAGACCCTACATCCAGCGGTTTTACCTCCTCTTCCTCTCAGTCATGGCCACAAATGTCATCATCAGTCCAACCTGAAGCAAACACAGTCCGAATGTCCCAACCCAGTATACAGACCACTCCAACTAATCCATATTCTGAAGAGCTCTTTGATGTTGGGTTCAGAAGGCATTTCAATAGATTAAGAGGCCAAAAAGGATGATTTTTTCTGCTTTGACATTCAATCGGTGATGCTCTCAGAGGAGGAGAAGGAAGCGGTCAGCAATGCCTCGCAGTGCTTGTGGCTTCTAGTTCACAGCTTGAGGATGTAGACTGTGAGGAAGTCAACTGTGATGATGATGACATTGCAGATCCAACGTGGTCTGTTGAGCAGCAGCTAGCGAGCACATCATCAGTGGAGGAGGAGGATGATGGGGTAGTGTCAGTGCGGGTCTGGCCTCAGAAAGTGAGAGGGCGGTCACACAAGTCCGCATAAATTACTCCACCAGTCATGGTCAGTGGTGGCAGGGGGAACACCGGTACTAGTTTTTCACAGTCGAAGAGGTCCAGGACCTGTGAAGCCTGGGCCTTCTTCGATCAAGCCTTAGATTCACCGACTGACGTCATATGCTGGATTTGCCATCAACGCATCGGTAGAGGAAAGAATGAAAAGATTTTAAGCACAACGAGCATGAACAGGCATATGCATGGAAAGCATTAATTGCTGTGAAAGAGTCGCTTGGAGAAAAAAGGCTACACAGGTCCTGGGCTTCAAACCACTGTGACATCTTCTGCCTCCTCCACCACTTCCAAGCCCAAGCGATCCTTTGGTGCCAATGTGCAAGAGCAGCATGAGCAAGCACCATACCCAGTCACATATAATGTCACCTGATTCCCACCACCAGCAACACAGTTTACGCCATCCCCTTCCACCAGTGTGACCTGCATGCCATACAACAGCCAGTACAGCAGCCAGCCTTCTGTGTACCAGGTGTGGGAGCATAAGAAACGCTTTCACCCCAACCATCCTAAAGTCAAAAGCCTAAATGTCAGCATTACCAGGCTGTCGGCCTTGGAAATGTTGCCTTTCCACCTTGTGGACACAGATGGCTTCCGCCATGCCATGCCCCCAACATCAGATGCCGAGCAGGCATTTTTTTGTCAGAAAAGATGTCCCTGCCCTGGCCCGCCACATTGCAGAAAAAATTTCCAGCACGTTGGCTGCATCTATGTCCACCAAAGTTCATCTCACTACAGACACCTCACTGACTGCTCACTGGGTGAGTTTGGTGGATGATAGTGCCTCTGGTGATGGGTCTCAGCAGACACTCTTCAACACTGCTGGGATGGGGCAGAATCCAGATCCCAAACCTCAACAGGTAGCATCACGTGCCAAGAGAAACCAGGCAATTAATTCGTCTTGGAGATCGTCAACACACAGGTCAAGAGCTGTGGACAGCTCTGCGCACTCAGACCGACCAATGGCAAAAGCTTGCAAGCAGAAGCGCAACTTGAAGTTCTTGGGCTCTGCTGCAAAAAGTGAAATGGGGCTCCTGACAGTTACCATGTGCCATTTCCAATACCGGTGTCTTCTTATGTGTCGAAGAGGCTTTTGGGCCACCTCAGGACCCTGTAGCAGCTGCGACTGCTGTACCTCCTAAAGCTAAGTCCCTGCTTGCAAGCTGTCCTCATCTTTTCAGTTAGCCATTGAAAGAAATAAAGCATTATAGCCTCTCAAGTTTGTTCTGTCACTCTAAGAGCCAAATTTTCTTCACTAAGTTGTTCCACATATCCAGTTTACTGTTATGGATGGTAATTACAGCTTCTCCTCACCTGTATAGGTATAAAAATTAACCCGAATATCTTTTCCCATTGACTCTAATAGGGTTTGAGTTCAAGTCTGAATCGAACACCATTAATGTTCAAAGTTCAACTCGAACATTTTACTGTTTGCTCATCACTAATAATGAGACCAAGATAACACCTTGCAATTGATCAACAATACCTCTCCATTGTGATGTTTCAAGCAGGATGCCCTCAGATGGAAGTGGCCACTGAGCTCAGAGTGTAAACAGCAGGTTGCAACAGACATACAGAGAGACTGGAAGAGTCGCACAAAGATAAAGTGGCCTGTGGAACCGGATGATAAATGCCGCACAACTCCAACCACATTTAAAGGAGATAAGAGACACCCAAATTTCGTGCTAGACCATTCGTAACCATTTACATCAGCGTGGTCTGCATGCTAGAAGGGTACAAGGGTACCTGACCACACCACCAGGCACAGGCATCATCGTCTTGCATGGGCAACAGAGCATCAATGCTGGACGAGAGCCCAGTGGTCTTTAGTGCTGTTCAGTGACGAAAGTCAATTCACTCTGAGCAGAAATGATATCCGCCAATGATGCTGGAGATGTCAAGGAGTGTGCTAAGCATCAGCCAGGCAAGGTACCACTCAGGTACCCTTGCCAGTCGTCTAGCACACAGACCACGCAGATATAAACAGTTATGAATGGTCTGAAGTGACACTTGGGTGCCTCCCTTAAACATGCCTGGAGTTGTGTGACATTCATCATTTGGTCCTGCATTGTTTACAATGAATCAGTCATCAGTGTGTGATGTAACCTAAGGGCGTCTACTTCTTTGCCTTCTGTGACTCTTCCAGTCTCTCTGTATCTTTATTGCAACCTGCTGTTGAAATTATGTGACACTCTAAGCTCAGTGGCACTTCCCATCTGGGGGCTCCGTTTAAAGCCTCCATTGGCGGGTATTTTGATCTTTTTAGGTGTTGTGTTTGGTCTCTTGATGCAAAATGTAAACATGAAAAAAAGATGTTTAAACCCAATTTCAAATAATCCTCTAAAGTTTTGGGCGATTCGGGGTTTAAACCATGTTGGGGAATTTTGACATAAAGCTCCTTGGGTAGAGAACAGAAGTTGTGAAAAAAGTACTGAAATTTTTTGGCGTTGAACATGTATTTTTGATTTAAATAGAGGGGTTCATTTGTAATTTTAAAAAAAATCAATAAATGTTTTTTTTCATCCGAAATTTCAACCCAAAAAGTAAAATACCCCTAAATTTTGGAGTATGTACATAGAGATGGAAAGGGGGAAATGGTTTCAAAAACAAGAAGTAAGTTGCTGTATTGGCCCCCACAGTCCCCGACTCAAAACAATCAAATGGTGGGGGAATTAAAGAAAAAAGTGTATTTATACCCAAATGAGTCGACGTATGCCCCAACATTCAGAAAGTCTAGAAGTTCTGGATCGATTAGTCGGGATGTTTGAATCTATTCAAGAGCATGCCCAGAAGAATTCAGGCAGTGTTGAAAGCCAAAGGTGGATTTACAAAATAGTAGCCAGATAACAAAAATTTAAATGTAGATTTTTAGGAGCAAAACAGTAACAATGCAGTTACGTGACAAGAATCTGCATAACTAAGCATATGGTAAAAAGGTTAAGTTACATTTTATCAAACGCCAGTGTTTTTCCCTAAAATTTTAGTGTTCTTTCAAAGCGTGGGGTGTTGGATGGGAGCCTGGAAAATAAAAGTTCAAAACAGTTACCCCCTTTGGCCTGTCGGGGTTTTAATCTACCTTTGGGGGCTTTTATAAATACCTACCTACAAACCTCTTTAGATTTGTTCCTACCTATCGGGGGGGTAAAAATGTGAAGCCCTTGAGGTACAGAAAATTTCTCAGTCCCCTTAGTTTCCTGAAAGTTTTTTCATTAGACACGACAGGAGCTGAAGGGTGATTTGGCCCGCTGCGGTTTGCACCCTTTTTGATGGGGGAAAAATGAAGGGTTGAAGGGGCTGGGGAAAAAAGTGTAGGTATGAGTTGTCGGGTATAGAGAATCCATGTTGTATGTAAAATTTAGAGACGTCCCTGTTCCTCTTGCTTCGCCTTTCTGCCCCCCCTCCTTCTCCCCCTGCGGTTTAGATCGCTTTCTTTGTTTTTTTTTCCCCCGAGCAGTTAAGAGGTAAAAGGAACTCCCTTTGTGGCAAAAACCATATAAAGGGGGATGCAATGTGTCAAGTGGTAAAACTTTTCATGGGGCGGGAATTTTTTTTGCCCCGGCATGAGTGCAGTTTCGCCTAGAAATTTTTGGGCATTTTTAAAAAAATGTTAGTATTTAAAAACCTTATGAACCTCTTCTGTAGAGCCCGGAAATTTTTTGGAAGGATCGGCTGTGTGGGTGTTCTGTCTGTGGGGTTCGAAAAAAAATTTTGGCAAAAGTATGGGTTGAGAGGGAAGACTGATAAGTGCCGTCAAAAAAGATCCCTCTCTAAAATTTTTTGTATATAAAAAGAAGGTGCTTTGGCGCTGTTTCTACTTTGCTTGGCATCTCTCAGTTAAAGTCATATTACATTTACATCTACGTTATTGTTGGTACAATCATAGGAAAGAAAAATTTAAATTTAAAGATAGTTCTGTATTGGGGAAAGTGGAACCCAACCCGTTCTTTTTGTTTTAATTTTACTGGGGGGAAAAAGGGGGCAGTGTGTTTCTTTTTTTCCAGCTATTTTGAAAGAATCTGCAACAGAGGTTCCCAACAGAACCTCCAACACAAATATATGGAGTATCCCTGAAATACAATATTATAATGTAAATAACCGTTCACCCTGGTGTTGTGACTTTAATTTAAGTAGAAGTCACTGTTATGAATGGCAGAAACTCTCCTGCTATTTCATATTCTCCTGCTTATTAGTTCTGCAGGAGTTTCCATGTTATGTATGTCATCTGTTGTGTGTGCTTGTTTGAATTTGGGTGATTTACAATGTCGGGATTTTTGAATCTAGTGAATGGTTTAGGCATCTGGAGTTGTTAGCTAATTTTTTAGTCTCTTTTAGAAGCCCAGTTTAATCTGGCAGTCTCATTGCGGAGTATGCAGAAAGATTCTATCTTTTCCTGATATGTGACGTTATTGTTTCTTGAAATCTAATGTCTAGTTCAGTTTTGTTTGGGTCTAGTATATTGTTGTTTCTTGTCTATGTTTCATTTGACCAAGTTCTAGAGTTTGCAGTCCTTGAGTATACCAGTCTGATGTATCTCTAGTTGCTGCTGGGCCCTGCATATCGAGTAGCTGAGTTCTTGATACACTTACTGTATTAGGGTCAGCTGAAGCTTAGGAGCATTTTTGAAGGAAAGCTTTAGGGTCGGTTTTAGGGATAGAGGTTCTGAAGAAACAATCACAGGGAAAGGTTAAGGGGAAGATTAAAAGACAGTAAGTCATATCTCATTATTACGCTTTCATTTCTGGAATTAACTCATATTTGAATTTCTTCCAACCGTGCACCTGTCATCCACCCGCTGTCCATTTGCTAAATCATCTAGTGGCGAGTCTATCATCTTTCACTTCACATTTTTTATTTTTGTGACTGTTGTACTTCCCTATATGACCTGTTGATTTTTTAGAGTCCACCAGAATTGTTACAGTCACATCAGATGTGATGGATATACTGTGAAAAGAATCCTAACAGGTCTTTTTTATAGTAAAGAATACTATAGCAGACTTCACTATTAGGTGTCATAAAAGAGCACTAGAATCCTGAGGGCGTCTAAACACTACATGTGCAGTCCCAATCATCTTATTATGTTTTGTTATAAGTACCTATCTATTAAACTTCAAGGTTTGATTTTAGTAAATCATTTGTTTTCTCTGAAAATTATAGGTTTAATTGATAATTTGTATACAAACTCCAAAAATACTGCACACTGTTTTAAGAACTGAAAGCAATTCACGTGCTCCTATTTTGTATGGTATACTTTTCTTATACCATGTCCTTTTACAAGACAGAATCTGAGGAATAAATATGCCCTCTCAAAAGGTTTTAGAAAAAGAATTTGTAGTTGTCATATCAGTCAACCTAATTGCAGAGTGTTAAGTTGAAAGGAGTATTAAGTTTAGCACAGCAGTACAATCAAACCAAAATTTCATAGAGGTCAGGCCATTATTTAAACCCTTAAGCTCCAATAAAACCTGTGCAAGTATGATATACTCCTGTGTTTCGGTGCTACAATAAATTTTAAATACTATAAACTATTGCAATGTACCTTTTAACACAGTAATACATTCTTAGCTGAAGTTGGATCACTTGCAAAAAATGTCAACTTGCGGAACTTAATGGAATTGTGCATTATATATTACTAAAGATTAGGAAAGTAGCCATGGCCCATTCCTTTGGGTAGAAAGGTAGTATTTCATTGAACCGGGAGCAACAGTTACAGTAACTCATAATGGTAAACCTATTTTAAAAGTATATTTATAGAAGAAGTTCAACATTTGAAAAAGTAAAGAGGAAACACTACTGACCATGTAAATGTGAACATGATAAAGAATAAGTATCTTTCTGTATCTTCACTTTTTTCAATAAATTTTTAAGTCTTCAGAGCTTATTAATCAAATAGATAATATTAACTTTAAAAGCAAAACACTGCAGATAATTTACAAAGCATCCTGAGATTAATCAAGAAGCAATCTCATGCCTCCTGCATCCAGCTCTTCAGCTCTGTGTGCTCATAAGGGGGCATGTGTGATTTGTTTGAATTGCATATCATGTGACTCAGTAGGATGACATCACCAGGCATTTCCTCTCTCTAGTCAAAGAAAGGTCTGTTTATGTATAGAATTGTTAGTAGCTACAGTGTAGCTCAGAGGTAACATTTTTGCTTTACAGCACAAGGGTCCTAGGTTCAGTCTGCTTTCTGGGAAGGCCTTAGCATGGGCTACGCCACTTTGGGATAGGAGTGACCCAGTGACAACTAATCTGCAGACATTCCTGGAGGAATTTCGCAGCGTGTTTGAAGAACCCGCACGCGCGTCTTCAGCTGAAACCACACTCCTGAATCTCTGCCAAGGCGAGTCCTCGGTTGGTGACTACGCGGTCCAGTTCCGTACCCTGGCTTCGGAGCTCTCGTGGAATGCCGCCGCCCTCTGTGCCACTTTCAAGAAGGGTCTATCCAGCAGGGTTAAGGATGTTCTGGCTGCAAGAGATCTTCCTTCCTCTCTGAGTGACCTAATTCACTTGGCCACCCGGATTGATATTCGTTTCACCGAGCGACAGGAAGAGATCCGTCAAGAGTGAGAGTTGGTTCGGCCCCGCCGTATGCCTCGTCTGGCTCCAGTCTTCCAGAGGCCTCCTCTGCCGCTTCCGCAGCCATCCTCCGAGGAGCCTATGCAGGTCGACAGAGCCCATTTGACGGAGCAAGAACGGTCCTGTTTCGGGCCAAACCAAGAATCTATGTTTTCTTGCCAGGCCCCAAAGGATTTCCGGGCGGGGGCTGTCCCCTTTCGGGCCCGTCACCGGGGGAAAAGCTGCACCCCAGGGGGGAAAAGTGGGGGAGGGTTTCCCCGGGTTTAAAAAATTTCCCCCTCTCCCCGGGGTTAAAGATTTCCAGTATGGGTTTACACCCCTTCGGGGAAAATGGTTTAGGTCCCGCCTTTCCTTTTGGGGTTTTGGATGAGCCGGGGGAATTTTTATTCCCCTCCTCCCTGGGTTTTCCCGGGGATTTGCCCTCACGGGGGGTTCACTTAGAGAGGGCCCCTGGTGATCTCCCCCCGGTAATGGGGGGTTTTTGCGGTTTTCCCTCTAGTTTTAAGACCGGGGTGGTATTTCCCTTTTATGTAGGGGGGGCCCTGCAAAAAAGAAAAAAATCCCCGTTTTTGTGCTCTCTCGTTCTTCTTCGCCCCTTCTTTTAGGGGTTCCCTGGCCCCGCAACGTTCATGCCCCTTGAGGTGGCGGAGAAGGGCGGGGGCCTTCACTGGGGGCCGGACTGTTCCCGAATCCCCGCCCCCCCACTTCGTTGAAATTATTCGGACCAAATTTCCCCCAAATTGCCCCCAGAATAAAAAGGAATTTGCGGGGGGTGTTTTTTGAGGGAAACAGGCCGAGTCTCTTTTCCCCCTATCGTTCATATGATTTTTCCCTTTGATCCCCTGCCAGGGACGAGCCCCCCCCGGGGCGGGTCCCACCCTCTGGTTTGTACCCGAAAACCCAGGCCAAGTGGGCCCACATCCGAGAGAACTTACAGAAAAAGGTTCATCCCTTTTAAATTTCCCCACTCGGGCCCGGGGCGGGGTTTTTTCCGTCGTGCAGAAAAAGGGGGGATCTTTGCGCCCCCCGCATTGGGTTACCGGGGGGGCTTAAATAAAATTACAGTTCCCAAAAAACGGTATTTTTACCGGGTGATCTCGGAAACCCCTTTCGGGCCCGGTCTGGGGAGCCAAGGTGTTTTTATAAAACTGGATCTGGCGGGGCTTACAAAACCCCATAAGGTTTTGAAAAAAGGGGAAAGAGTGGAAGTTGGGCCTTCAACACCCGGGCGGGCATTTGAAAATCTTGTTAATTTCCGTTTTGGGCTGTGTTTAAAAAATCCAAACGGGTTTTTCAGGAGTTAGTCAATGATAAACCCTTTAGGGGTTTTTCTTTACACCGTCATGTTTTTACCCGGATGATATCCTAATCTTCCTCCCGAAAATACCGGAATCGGGATTCAGGGACGCCAAGTGTTGCGGGCCCCTGCGCAACAATCACCTGTATTGGGTAAGCTGGGAAGTGCTTGTTCATGGCCGTTTACCCCTTTCCCGGGGGAAATGGTTTGTCTCCGACAAGGGGTTGCGGGAAAGGACCCCCTTTCCCCGTTGTCGGCTTTTTTTTGGGAGGGGCACGGGCCGTTGGACTTGAGCCATTTAACCACTTTCTCGGGTTCGCCCAAATATTACCCGGGGGTTTTTTCCCCCCCAAATTTTCTACCTTTTGGGGGCTCCCATTGTGGCTCTGACTAAGAAAAAGGCCAATCGAGGGTGTTGGTCACCGGGGGGCGGAAAAAAAGCCCTTTTCCGGTTTAAATCAGCTTTCCCTTGCCCCATCTTGGGCTCGTCCCCCCATTCCCAGAACCTTTTGGGGTTGGAAAATGGATGTTTTTTCCGTGGGTGCTGGGGGCAAATTCACTCAGAAAGGACCCCAAGGGGGAAGGGCACTAACTTGTGGGTTCTTTCCAAAAAATTTTTTGGGCCCGCCGAGAAGAAATTTTTGCCATCGGGGATTGGGAGGGTGCTTGCCCCTCAAAATGGCCCTGGAGGGGAAAGGCGGGGCATCTCTTGGAGGGAGCACGGTCATCCCTTTGATGTGTACATGACCAACCCAAAAATCTCCCAGTACCTCCCCGTTTAGCTCAGCGCCCTGAACCCCGACAAGCCCGGTGGTCCTCTTTTTCTCTTGGTTTTTAAATTCCGGATTCATTCCCCTCCCGGGGGAGAAGGGAACATTAAGGCCCGGGTGCTCTTTTCTGCGCATCAGGGGCGTCTTTGGGGTGGGAACCCCGGCCCAAGTTCATTATACCACCGAAACGGGTTTTTCACCGGGGTCCCCTGCGCCCCCAAAAGATTCCAACCGGGCAAGACGTATGTATCCCAGGTCTTCGAGAAGAATCCTCAGATGGACATGGCTCGTTGGGTGGCAGGGCCATGCCAGTGTACCGAAGGTCAATCACTGATCTCGGCGTTTCTGTCTGTGCCAGACCTACCAAGGACACTAGAAAGTTGTGGAGGCCTCACCACTTGTTGCCCACAGAGAAGACTCCCCGCCACAGTCCGGGTTAGGTTGCTGCAACCTTTTCCCACTCCCAGTTTCCCCGTGGGACACATTGGCATGGATTTCATCACTGACCTCCTCCCTCTTCTGGCAATACTTTGTATTTGGGTGGATCACGACCGCTTTCGAAAATGTCCCACATTGTCCCGTTGCCCTGACCTAGCCAACTGCTCCTGGTCTCGCCACCCTCATCTTTGAGCACATTTATCCGACTGCATGGACTCGCCACAACTAGAGATGGGCGAATTGATTCTAACGGTAGTGGAAATCGTTTAGAATTACAGAAAACTTCGGTTCGAACGAAGTCGAACTTTGGGGTACTTCGGGTGAACGAAGTGGTGCTTTTTGATTGATAAAATGCTGCGAGCACATGCGCTACATGGGGCAAAGCAAACTCCCTGGAGGAAGATGGGCCAATAGCCTGCATACATGTGCAGAGATGAAGCCAATCAGAGGACCGCGGGATCTGTGACGTCACCGTGCCTATATAGACCGAGCGCCTAGCAACCGCGGGAGCTCACACTCTCTCACAGACAGATAGGGAAGGTCGGCTGCGGGTGATAGTGCTTTCTGAAGATACTGATTTTTATCACAGCGATTTCTGTGGGTGTCTCAGCTTGTCTCAGAGACTGTCTCTGAATGATCGATTTCTGATTTTTTGGGGTATTGGATCTGAAATCCAGTGTGCGTCACTGCAGCTTGCATATACATTCAATGATCCAAGATGGATCTAAGCCAGTTTCCTGTTTGTATTCATAAAGAAACAAGCGTATTTACAATACAAATACCACCTTCATTTTGGCATGCTGAATTCTAATTGCGCAATTACATCCAGGTTAATTAAGCGTTAGTTTTGCTGGTTGTGCTGGACAAAAAATAAACCGTCTTTTCACGCCAAATAGATATGATATTTTTTAGTGTAGCCTAAAATCACTAATCATAAGGCTAAATACAACCTGAATCTCTTGTTGAGTAGGCGTAGAAACACGCAATTGTAACACGCTACTATTTGTGCGGCCTCAATTCATTGCGCAATTTACATCCAGGGGTTAATTAAGCTTGTTATTGCTGTGTGCAGACAAAAAATAAAACCGACATTGTCAACGCCAAAATATATATTTTTTATTGGTAGCCCTACTTACACAAGCAAAGGCTAAATTTACAACTGATCTCTTGTTGTGTATGGCGTAGAAAACACGGCCATTGTAACACCTACCCCGACTAGTTTGTGTCGGCGTCTCAAATTCTTTGGCTCAATTTACAATCCAGGGGTTTAAGATAAGCGTTGTTTTGCTGGTGTGCTGAACAAAAATAAACCGTCTTTTTTCACGCCCAAATATATATAGTTTTTTTTGGTAGCCTATTCACAATGCAAAGGCAAATTACAGACTGATCTCTTGTTGTGTGGCGTAGAAAACGCGCAATGAACAACCTACGTGGAAGACAGAAGCTTACTAGTATGTGCGGCTCACTCTTTGGACTGCAATTTTACATCCATGGGGTTAATTAAGCGTAGTTTTGCTGGATGTGCTGCCAAAAATAAACCGTTCATTTTTACCAACGCCAAAAATATATATTTTTTTTTGGTATGCCAATTCACAAGCAAAGGCTACATTACAACGTATCCTCTGTGTTTTTGTGTAGGCCGTAGAAAACACGCACATTGTAACACGTCTACAGAAGCCTACTAGTTTTTGTGGGCTCAATCTTTGGCGGCAAATTTACATCCATGGGTTAATTAAGCTTGTTTTGCTGGATGTGCTGACAAAAATGAAACCGTCCTGTTTTCAACGCCGAAATATATATACTTTTTTTTTGGTAGCCTAATTCACAAGCAAAGGCTCATAACCACTGTATCTCTTGTTGTGTGGCGTAGAAAACACCAATTGGGTGGTAAACACGCTAGGCTATGGGGCCAGCTACACAAAGCTAATAGTTTTGCGGCTCAAATTCTTTGGGGGCTCAATTTACATCCAGGGTTAATTAAGCGTTGTTTTTGCTGGTTGCTTACCAAAAATAAACCGGTCTTTTTCAACGCCAAATATATATATTTTTTTTGGTAGCCTAATTCACAAGCAAAGGCCTAAATTACGAACTGTATCTCTGTTGTGTGGCGTAGAAAACACGCAATTGTAACACGCTACAAAGCTACTAGTTTGTCAGGCTCAATTTTTGGCGCAATATACAATCCAGGGGAAATTAAGCTTGTTATGCTGGTGTGCTGGGACAAAAATAAACCGTCTTTTTCAACGCCAAATATATATACTTTTTTTTGGTAGCCTAATTCACAAGCAAAGGCAATTACAACTGTAATCTCTGTTGTGTGGGCGTAGAAACACGCAAATTGTAACACGCTACCCAAAAAAAAGGCAAACTATTTGTGCGGCTCAATTCTTGGCGCAATTTACAGTCCAGTGGGTTAATTAATCGGTTGTTTTTGCGGGGTGTGGCTGACAAAAATAAAACCCGGCGTTTTTTCAACGCCAAATATAAGTAGTTTTTTTTGTAGCCTAATTTCACCAAGCAAAGGGCGAATTTACAGACTGAATCTTCATGTTGTGTGGCGTAGAAAACACGCAAATTGTAACCGCTACAAAGCTACTAAGTTTGTGCAGCTCAATTCTTTCTTTCTTGCGCAATCTTATACATCCAGGGATTAATTAAGCTTGTTTTTGCTGGAGGTGCTGACACAAAAATAAACCTCTTTTTCAACGCCAAATATATAACTTATTTTTTCTGGAAGCCTAAATCACAAGCAAAGGCAAATTACAACTGTATCTCTTGTTGGTGTGGCCGTAAAAGAACACGCAATTGAAACACCTACAACACAAGCTACTAGTTGTGCGGCTCATTCTTTGGCGCAAATTTACATCCAGGTGTTAATTAAGCGTTGTTTGCTGGTGTGCTGACAAAAATAAACCGTCTTCTTTCCAACGCCAAATATAAGACTTTTTTTTTTGTAAGCCTAATCACAAGCAAGCTAATATACAACTGTATCTCTTGTTGTGTGCGAAGAAAACACGCAAATGAAAAACACGCTACAAAGGCTACTAATGTGTCGGCTGCTCTTCTTTTGTCTCAATTTCCAATCCCAGGGGTTAATAAGCGTTGTTTTTGCTGGTGTGCTACAAAAATAACCCGTCTTTTTCAACGCCAAATAAATATATTTATTTTGTTAGCCTAATTCAAAAGCAAACGATAATTACAACGTATCACTTGTTGTGTGGCTAGAAAACACGCAATGTAACACGCTAAAATATTGTGCGGCTCAATTCTTTGGGGCGCAATTACATCCGAGGGTTTAATAAGCGTTGTTTCAGGGGTCTGACAAAAATAAACCCGCTTTTTCACAGCCAAATTATATATATTTTTTTTGAAGCCAAATTCACAATCAAAGGCTAATTACAACTGTATCGTCCTTGTTGTGTGCTTAAGAAAACACCGCCCCCAAAAAAATTTTGTAACACGCTACAAAAGCTACTATTTTGTCGGCGCGCCGGGCACATCCTTTGGCGCAATTTACAATCCAGGGGTTAATTAAGCGTTGTTTTGCTGAGATGCTTGAAAAAATAAACCGTCTTTTTCGACGCCAAATATAATATTTTTTTTTTGGTAGCCTAATTTCGACAAGCAAAGGCTAATTCCAACTGTAACTCTTGGTGTTGTGGCGTAGAAAACACGCAAATTGTGAACACGCTACAAAGGCTATAGATTGTGCGCTCAATTCCTTTGGCGCAATTTTACATCCAGGTGGATAATTAAGCGTTGTTTGCTGGTGTGCTGAAAAAAATAAAGTCCGTGCTTTTTCAATTCTACGCCAAATATATAAACCTTTTTTTTGGTAGCCTAATTCACAAGCAAAGGCTAATTAACCAACAGTATCTCCGTTGATGTGTGTGGCGAAGAAAACACGGCAATTGTAACACGCTACAAAGCTACATAGTTTGTGCGTCTCAATTCTTTTGCGCAATTTACATCCAGGGTTAATTAACGTTGTTTTGGCTGGTGTGCTGACAAAAATATACCGTCTTTTTCAACGCCAAATATATATATATTTTTTTGGTAGCCTAATTCTCAAGCAAATGCTAATTACAACTGTAGCTCTTGTTGTGTGGCGTAGAAAACACGCAATTGTAACACGCTACTAGTTTAGTGCGGCCTCAAATTCTTTGCGCAATTTACAAACCAGGGGTGTAAATTAGCGTATGGAGTTTTGCTGGGTTCTGACAAAAAAAACCGTCTTTTGTCAACGCCAAATATATAGAATTTTTTTGGAACTAATTCACAAGCTAAAGGCCTATTACATACTGTATCTCTTGTTGTGGTGGCGTAAAAACACGCAATTGAACACGCTACAAAGCAACAAGTTTTGTGCGGCGCAATTCTTTTGGCGCAATTTACATCCAGGGGTTAATTAACGCGTCTTTATATGCGCTGGTGAGCTGACAAAAATAAACCGTCATTTTCAACGCCAAAATATATACTTTTTTTTGGTAGCCTAATTCCACAACAAAGGCTAATTACAACTGAAGCATCTTGTTGTGTGGGGTAGAAAACACCAATTTTAACACGCTACAAAAGCTACTATTTGTGGTGGCTCAATTCTATTGCCGCAATTTACAATCCAGGGTTAATTAAGCGTTGTTTTGCTGCTGTGCGACAAAACTAAACCGTCTTTTTGCAACAAACGAAATATATACATTTTTTCTTGTAGCATAATTCACAAGCGAAGGTTAAATTAAGCCTGTTTGTGCGTTTTAACATTGAGTAAAACACTCATGCTTGTAAACGACGACATACAAATAAATTTTTTCTGGCCATTTGTGGAGCGCAAAATTTTTAGTCCCAAGGGGTACCCAAGCTTGTAATACTGGGTTCAATTGGAGTCAAGTATAAACAGAGTTAGAAATTTTATCATAAACAGATAGGCTTCATCAACACAGTTTCTGTACATTTTAGAACAAACAGTAATGTCAACAGAGAGGTGTGCAGGCCTGCAACTGCGGTGGCATGCACAAACATATCTAGAACGGTGCCCAGGTCCGCCAGCACAGCATTGGGACTCGCAGCAGTGGGTCACTCTCTCGGTGAGGCCACAACGGCCGCTGTCATCTAGCGCCGTGTGTTGGTTCACAACCCAAGGTTCTTGATTGGTTGACTAGGTCATCCCACTCCACCCGAGATGACATCTGACAACCCCAGCCAAGATCGGTGGGGAACCTCAGAGCCACACAACACTTATTGGCAATGGCCTCGGCAGGCGGGGTTCACGGACCTCACCTGCCTCAGCCCGCCTCTGGTCCCATCCAGTTCCCCCTCAGCCAGGGAACTACTATGTGGTCTGGCACAGCGCCCATATATAAGCGAGGATAACAATTTGAGGAGGGCAGTCAGCAGCTACGTGGCAGCGAAGTGAAATGGGGCCAATATCCCCAGCTTCTATGCAGTAGGCGAGCCAAAGTATAGAGTGGTGGAGATGTTGGCATGGGAGTTGCAGTGGTGAGAGTCACCTCGGCTTACCAAGACCGTAGATGAGACATAATGACGATGAAACACAAATAGATGATGATGTAGCCGACCGCACTTGGGACCGGGTGAAGAAGGGCTTCATCAAGGCAGGAGAAGAGGCGTCAGCTAGTCCGCGTCAGCGAGCGGCGCAGCCCGCACGTGGGTTTGTGAGGCGTGAGTCATGCATGTTAGCAAGCAGTGTAGAGGCTCGGGAAGCCAAGCGGACCACTTGGGTAGAAAACCCGCTTCGGCATGTCCTCGAAGACAGTAGCGGCACAGGGCTCAGCGCGCATCGGCCGGCAGTAGACCACAGTGCGAGCGTTGGGGCGGGAAAAATCAGCTACTACGCGGTGTGGCAGTTCGTTGCTAAAGGACACCGGAGGAGCCGAATAATGGGGGTAAATGTAAATCTGTGGGCAGAAAGTGAAGCGTGGGCCAGGAGCTAACGTATGGCACAACGGCCCTGCGTCAACACATGCAGCGTCACCATCCGGTGGCCTGGGAGAACGAGGCTCAGATGTGTGGGGTCCATCTGCCGCGTGAGCAGCAGCAGCACGGCCAGTGGAGGGGTTGGGAGCCACTGCATGCCAATTTCACCAGTCAAGGCCTCCACCACCTCTGCAGAAGGCAAGTGTTTTCTCTTTGACATCTCTCGTCCCGGTCCATATGCTCCTGTCTCTTTACCTCGCTACCATGGTCGCCAGCAGCTCGTTTCATGTAGGGATTGTAAAAGGACAACAGTATGGCGTCCAACCATCCCAAAGGTGCAGCACTACCGGTGCTCCTGTCCAAGTTGTTGGAACGGCAGTCCCGTCCCTTTCCCAAATGGGTGGACTCTGCATCCATTCAGAGAACTAATGCTTGTGCCGAGCCTAGAATGGGAGAGTTCCAAAGCTCGTAATTTCTTTTCCAAAAAGGCAGTAAACCGAGCACTTCATAAATATGTAAACAGAAAGTGGGTCAGTCCTTGAGGCTTATCGGTTTGGAGTTCCAAGGTACACGGCAGCGCGGACGACGGGAGCTGTAACTACGGTCTGGGCCAGTACATGTCCTTTACCGGCCCACAGGGTGAATGTGCATCCTGCCCAGGCCACACCACCAACTATGGACAGTGAGAACGCCGCTTTCTCCTCCAACTTTTCATACTGCGCTCCTGCGCCAGATGTCCGCCTCCTCCTCCTCCACCACCACCACCATCTCAGCCTCCACAAGTACCACGCACCATCATACCACCCTGTGTAGGGCACAGCGGTCACTGCATGTTCTACACTCTAGCTTGCCTCGGCGAACGAAGTCACACAGGGAAGGAACTGCTCCGCTCATCACAAAAAAATCGATTGTGGCTTTTTTCCGCGCCAACTGCAAAACGGGAAACCAGGTGACGGACAATGGGGGGGAACAGGTGCCGCGCTGCACCGAGGAGGGATTGGTCCATGGGGGGCCCCTGCATGGCGCACTGTTTTAATCTGGGTTTTAAAAAAGGGTTTCCTGAAATTTCCACCGGGTCTTTAAAATTCTGAAAATGGCCCGGAAAATGTGCATGCACTTTTTCCATTTTACAAAGCCAGGAACCCCCCTCGTTGCAGCGGGAAAAAACGGCCTCCCCCAACACGCCTAAAATGCGAGTTTTCCCCCCTGGAATTCCCGCCTGCACATGTTGGGCCCTGTAGAACAGAAAAGGCCATTAACGATTTTTTTGATGAACCGCAGACAAAGTACCCCCTTGTAACTTGATGTCAGCCATGGCAGCTCATGCTTTACACCTGCCGTTTTTTTGAGGCCATTTTGAGGAGGCCACTTTTTTTGTCATCGCCAGACTACGGGAGAATAACGTCTTCCACGCTTCATGTCCTGGGAAAAGATGCTGAAAAATCTGTCGGGAGGGGACGGGATGTGGCACTACATCCGGGGCCCCATGATCCGTTTGGGACTGAAAGGAAGAGGAGGGGGACATTGAGCAGGAAGCATTGCTGGTGAAAAAGATGGATTTTTCTACCCAGGGACAAGGGGAAAAGGGGCGAGCAGCGGAGGAGGTGGATGGAAGAGGAAAACAGGCAGATGACTCCCAAGCACCGGGGGAGTATCAGTAAAAAGGGGGCAGGGAGCCCCTCGGATCACTTGTCAATTTTCCCGCACATGCTTATTTGCCTGGTATGACAGCCGAATAGTCAGCATCCGGCAGAGGGATGAATTCTGGCTCTCCACCCTTTGGACCCTCGCTACCGGTCCAAAATGGGAGCCTTTTCCCCCCCATTGAGAGGGAAGACAAACTCAAATACTATAGGGGAAATCCTCCGTAACATTTGGGCCCCTGCCTATTTTCGGCATCTCCCCCCTACAGGTCACCGGGGGTTCCTCAGCGCTCACGGACTACTGCCGCGGGGCTGGGGGAAGGGGGGGGGGGGTAGGAGCGTACCCGCTCCACACAGTAACCAAGTCTGGATACTAATGGCAGCTTCCTTCACCCCCTAGTAGGAGGGCATCCCACAGCAACAGCAGGGAGGACAGGGGGCATTCCCGAAACCCAAAAGGTTTTTTGGCCTACTTGGACAGCACTCTGCCACCCCCTTTGAAATCCCTGACTACTGGCAGCCAAACTGGGTGTTTTGGGCCCCAACTTCCGGTTTTTCAGTGGGGGAAAACTGGGCCCCCGGGCCCGAGTGGGGGGGGATCAGAGGGGTGTTTTAGGGGCGGGGGGGCCATCGTTACCCCCAAAGGGAACCCCTTGTCCACGGGAAATGTTGAACGACTGACCTTTGTCAAAGATGAATCAGGCGTGGGGCGGCCAATTCCACACACCAAAGCCTTAGCGCAGTCTGGGTTTTAAACACCTGCCCCAGCCACTATTTTTGAAGCCCCCACCCGCCTGATCCACACATCGCGAAGTTTCTCCCCTGCCTACCACCCTTTACCAGGGGCGGTATTGCACCCACCCAAAACCCTTTCATTGTGCCACCTATTGCCATGCTGCTGGGCCTTGCTGTTCCCCTGACATCCACACTGTTTCATTGTGCCACTCTGCGGCCTGGTACTGTTTGCCACGCCTCCTGAATGTAATGTGCCACTCTCGAGACCTCATGCTGTTGCTCCCTTTCATCACCATCCAACTCTCTGTCATGGTGCCACTCGCCTGACCTCAGATGCTGCTGCCCAAGTCCGTGACCTCACGCTCTCAGTCATTGTGCCGATCTGTGGCCGAAAACTATTTTGCCGACCTGCAGGAATGTCATTGGCCACTCTCTGACCTCGATGGCTTGCTGCTTCGTGAGCTCCTGTCTGTGCCCTCCACACTGTGTCATTTGTGCCACTGTTACTGACCTCATGCAGTCAGGCCGTGGCTGCTGCGTGCCCATCCACACTGTGGGCCTACTCCTGTTATTTTGCCACTCCAGAAATTTGTCATTGTGCCACTTGTCTGACCTCAATGCCTGCTCGCCGGAGGCTGGTGCAGCCGTGCCCTCCCCACACTGTGTCATAGTGCCACTGCAGACCTTAATGCTGCTGCTGTTGCTGCCTGCCGCCTCCCTCCACACTGAGTGTCATGTGTACCACTCTTGGCCTACTCCATTTTTGGGCCAGCTCCAGAAATTTTGTCATTGTGCCCTGCTGACCTCATACTGCTGCCGCTGTGACCTCCACGTGTGTATTGTGCCACTCTGTGCCCTAATACTGTTTTTCCACCTCCATATATTGTCATTGTGCCCACTGTCCTGACCTCCCTACTTGCTGCCTGCCGTGACCCTCCACAACTGTAGGGGGGTGGGTGTCATTGTGCCACTGCGTGGCCTAGTACAGTTTTGTGCCAGCCTCCATAAATAGTCATTGTGCCACTGTCTGACCTCATACTGGCTGCCGCCGTGACCACACACTGTGTGATTGGTCCACTCTGTTGGCCTAATACTGTCTTGCCAGCCCTCCATAATGTCATTGGTGCCACTGCTATGACCTCATACGCTGGCGGCCGCCGAGACCTCCACCACTGTTGTGATTGGCCACTCTGTGCCTAAATACTGTTTTGCCGGCGCACCAAGAATGCCATTGTCCACTGCAGCCTATGACCTCATCTGCTGCTGCCATGACCTCACACACTGTGTGATTGTGCCATCAGTGCCTAATACTTGTTTTGCCGCCTCCAAATGATCCATTGTGCCACTGTGCCTGGACCTCATGCTGCTGTGGCTGCCAGCGTCACCTCCACACTCTATCACTAAGATGCCACACTGAGCTCCAGCTTTGTTTTTTTTCCAGCTTCGCTGAGCTGACTTTATCAGGCCTACATTCCCTCCCGCTTCAGTTTGTTTGGTCAGTTTTGCCCTCTTAATGAGGCCCCAGGAATTTTATAATAGTAAGCGATTCTAAGAGTCGCGCAGTCATGTGCCGTGTCCATACTACAACACAACCCATTGTATGAAGAACCAAACCAAGCTCCCTCTGGCATATTTAAGCAAGGCACAACTTCTACCAGCACCGCTGCAGGCTCTGGGCAGCCTGGAAAATAGCTGTTTTTTAACGTGATTCGTGCCGAAGTAATTTCGACCGAAACGAATTTTGTCGGAAAAGCGTCGGCAAGATGACCGAACCGAATTTTTGAGAAATCCGGCCATCTTCTAGCCACAACACATCGTCTCGGACCGTGGGGTAGTTCAGTTTGTTTCCAGTATTATGCCGGCACTCTGCCTACAACTACAAGTGAAGTTGACTTCGCCTCATCAGCATAACCCCCACCAGTCGAACGGTCTGGTGGAAGAGAGTTTTAACCAGTCCTAGGCAGTTATTTACACCACTACATCTCAGGCCCCGGTCATGGATTATTGGTCCAGTCTTACTGCCTGGCGGAGTTTCATACAACTCCTTGGAGTCGGGAGTCTGCTGTGCATCCGTCCCCCCCCCATCATGTGGTCTGCGGACAGCAACCCCGCCCCAAAGAAAAGACAATACCCACCTGGCCTCATCCTCAGAAGTTCCCAACGGTGGAGTCACTGAGTTCATGGAATAAGACAACTATCTGGCAACAAGACTCGGCAGTCCCCTACAGGCGATTCTGTGGTCCGTCATTGAAGAACCCGGCAGACAAGAGAGGAGGACCATCGCTGACGCTTTGCTCGCTGTTGACAAGTTGTGGGCTGTTCATGTCAAATACATTGTGATTCAAGATTCCCAGCTACAAGCTAGGCCCCTCGGTTCCTGGGCCATCGAAGGTCATGGAGCGTAATTAACCCTGGTTGCCTTATAGCTCCGGCTCCCTCCCACTATGGCAGATCCAAATTTCCTTTCCATGTCTCACTTGCTGAATCCCTTTCTGAACCTTTCTCTCATAAAGTCTTCCCGAGCCTTCATCTTACAGCCGAAGCCCCAACATGTTTCTCTTAAAAGGAAATCCTGGGCCATGAGTCTAATTAGGGGAGACGACATATCCTCATCGTCTGAAAGGGATTCGGTCCGGAGGAGAGATCTTGGGAGCCGGAGGAGAATATTTTGGACCTTGATCTGGTGCGCAAATTTCTCCGATCTAGGAGGAGGAGGCCTAAGGGGGGGGTACCACTAACGAGTAGCCCCGCAGCCCCTGGTCCAGGCTGCCGGCGCTCTCGTGTCCCTGCATCTTCCCCTGGCCGTGGACGAGTGCGCGTGGCCCGCGGGCCCGCCGTGCTCACGTCGTCCCTCAGCTGCGCTGGGCACAACCTTTCCCAGCCGCGCTCCTGCTTCCCCGCGGTCTTCTGCCGTCTGGCGCGCGCGTCCCCGTTCCAGGTTAATAAATTCAGGCACATTCTACGCTACTAATGCACGTAAAGAAAAATGCCGTCTGGGCGGCAAAATACATAAATGTCACCCTATGAGTTTATATATATATTTATTTTATTTTATTTTTTTGTTAATAATCTCAGTCTTGCCTTTAGCGGCCCTAGAACTAATATCGTGTTCTATGTTTTGTACTTCTGGTTGAAGATTTAAAATTAAGTATTAATTTTTGTTAATGTGTTACTGAATCAATATTAGCACACATTAGCACATTATGTTTGTCGTGCAGTATAGTAGAACCAACAGACATTATGAGCTGTCCTGAACAATATTTTGCCAAGTCAAACAAAAATCAAAGTCCTAGGTAAACGTTGGCTTTAAATTAATGCATAGACTTGTGGGTATAAGTTTTACATTTATGTAAATGTCCAAGTATAATGCTTCTATTTGATATTGAATTTAAGTGTTAATCTTTTTCTTCAATCTTATATAAAGACCGGGCATTTTCTTTGTTTCTTCTTCAGTGTATGTCGCCATATTAGGTTAAACCATATTGTCAGTGGTATCCGTTGATGACACCAGACTCCCAAACAGAAGTTCTCAGGTCTGTGTTGCATTATTGTAATAGTCCATTTTTCAGACACGTATGCTGCTTGTATGCAATGGAATTTAAAGTCAGTAGTCTCTGGAAGGAGTAAATATGCCAAAAAACAGAAAAGAATGATAGAAAGAAGACTCAATACCAACTATTATAACAGTAACCCAGTGTTTTGACGTCTGAAGAGTTGTGCCTTCCATATGAACAACATTTAAAGGTTAATGTAAAGCACTACACACCTTTCTTACATTTTATAACTCTATTACAAAAGGGAGCACTTTTGTCTTTCTTTTCTGTTTGTTTGCATATTATGCTCTTAATTCCTGCTGTGACCAGCTCCTCAGGCAAGATATTCCACAGATTCACCTGCCTGAGGAGCTGGTCACAGCAGGAACTGAGAGAGTTTTCAAGAAAGAGCTTAAGATGACCTACCTGGAACTAGAAGAATATTAATGTGTTACGTAGCTATTAAAATTCTGGATCCTGGCCTAGGTTGAGGCTCTGGGGTCAGAGATATGGTCTCCACTGGAGCAGATTGGTTCTTGTCTTGTGGGTTCCATGATGTCACCTATCTATGTACATACGATGTAAAGAGTCTATATACAAATATCCCTTATGAGGAAGGAACTGAAGCCATTCGAGAGAAACGTAAGAAAAACCCTCATTTACGTAACCATACTATTATGTTCCTGATGACATTATTGGAATTTATCCTTACATGGAATTATTTTAGGTTTGGGGAAGAGTGTTACTTGCAGCGACAGGGGACCTCGATGTGGTCTCCTATCGCTCCAGGTTACGCTAATATCTTTATGTATAATATCAAAACTAAATTCATTGTCTTAAGTAAATGGAAGACATATATAAAATCATGGGTAAGATTTGTGGATGATGTCCTGCTTTTATGGACGGGTACACTGGATGAACTCAACCAGTTTTCTCGGTATATTAATGAGATACATCCACTATTGGAATTCACTAGTACTTATAGTCAGACTACTATTGACTATCTTCACGTGCACATTGTCCTGGAAGATCATAAGTTGATGACGACACTGTACACGAAAAAGATGGAAAGGAACAATCTACTACACAAGACGAGTCAACATGCACCAGGTGTAATAAAAGGATTCCCGAAGGGTCAATTCATGAGGATCAGACGCATACGCTCCACAGATGAAGAATATGAGATTAATAAAGAGAAACTTGTTAAGAAATTTGTTCAGAGAGGATATCAGCATAAGGAAGTTGTTAAAATCGGCCAATAAATAGGGCAAATAACAAGGGAAGAATTGAGGAAAGGTAAACGAAAAGAAAGAGATAAAAAGGTTGGGATACTTTTCTATTTACGATAATCATGCAGCAATAATAAGGAAAACCATCCTAAAATCATGGTATGTCTTACAAAGTGACCCCAAGTTTGGCCGTCTATTTGATTACCTCCCTAAGTTTGTATATCAAAAAGGGAAGAGTATTGGGAACCATATAGTAAGGTCAGACTTAAATAAGAAAACTACTAAACAGCAAAAATTGAGCACGCAAAGGAGAGGCACATTTGCCTGTCTTGCTTGCCAGAATTGTAACGCTATTATCAGAGGAGATAAAATTTCACATCCATCAAACGGATATCCAATTAACATTAAAGGTTTCTATACGTGCAATTCTAGGAATGCTATTTATATGCTCAAATGCCCTTGTGGTAAGATCTGTAGAGGGCATACGTCAAGGGACGTTGGGATTAGGCTGAATGAACACAGATCTCAGATCCGTACATTTAAAACAAAAATGGGAACGGAAACTAAAGAGGAAGAAGGAATCAGTAGTAAAAAATTTGGAGAAACCACCATTGCCAGGCATTTCTATGAGAATAAACATAATGTTTGTGATTTGAAACGGTGTATTCTTGAAACTATTGAAACCTGTGATCCAGCTACAGCTAAGCAACGCTTGCTACAGCAAGAGGTCTTTTGGATCCATAAGATGGAAGCATTTATGCCGAAAGGCATGAATGAGGAATGTAGATGGCAAGCATTTCTGTAGCAGAAAAGGAGTCTATCACCTCCGTTACAAATAGGTATTATTGATCACTTCTGCGTGCTTGCGCAGTGTGATCATTGATTTTAAATAGTCCATATTGGTTAAGGGCAAAGTAGTAAGAAGATGTCACATATTGATTTAATAATATTAAAGAGATGTATGCATTTTTGATTACTGTAAGAGGTGTGAATGTAAATATGCCCGATATGTGTAATTTGAATTGGTAGATTGATGTTAAGGTGGTCTGACCGCTATAAAAGAGGGATACGTACGATTCTGTTTGCGCTTGACAAAGGGTGTGTGTCCGTCCCCGAAACGTCGCGAGTGGACGAACGGAGGTTCTGAGAGATGTGGAGTAGAAGAAAGCTCAGTTGATCTATGAGGACTTTACGTTCCAAAAGAAAATGATATGAGAGACTATATCAGGACTTTCAGGTGAAATCTTTCCTCACAGCACTAGCGTATATATGATTGAAAGTTATATGACCACGTTTGGTTTTAAGAAAAATGTTGAATAAAATGTTTTTAGAGGAATCATAAGCCATTTGGATTGTTGAATCTAACGCTGCTAGCATTTACAAGATTGCCTAACAATCCTAAGCCCCTTTTCCACCAGAGAAAGGAGCTTGACCCAAGGGACAGGAAACCTGAACATAAATAGAAAAGTGAGATCCCACTCACTCCCCTTTGCATTTACCAAGCAAGTTAACTTGAGGCTATTTCCTCTTCTGGGTTAGTAAATATTACTAATTTATTCCCTTATTTATATGCATAAATTCTACTTCATTTTTCAACTCTTTATGGGGAAAAATCTTTAAAAAGTTGTTTGTAAGACCTGTAATAAGAATGTAAACTTTACAGTTAGAAATTGTCCCATTGTAACACCTGCATTAAAAACATCATCTTTTGAAGGATAGTGATTCAGTACCTAGTCCAAACATCTCCTTCTCAGATGGCAATAAGGGTCCGTCTACACGGCAATGATTTCAAGCTGGCTTTTGGATATTCAAAAGTGTTAAAAAAACAAGTGTAAAACCATCCACATAGACGTCAATTGAAGATGCGGGTTTTAGTCTACACGAATCTACACAATTTTATAAGGTCATATTTCAAAACCACTATTTAAAAAAAAAAAAAAAAACTTGAAACATCTTCATTCTTCTAGAAGATTTCACTCTAGTGGAAAATTTATTATTGAAGTCAATGGGTTGGCATGAAAAATGACCAGAAAGTTTTGCGCATGCTTTTTGGTGCATATTTTAGCATGTGGATGCAGCCTAATTTTGGCGAGCCAATGTTTCCACATGGCAAAAAGAAAAAGAAAAATGGAGACAGCGCTCCCTAGTGTAATACTGTAGATAAAATTATAGTAGTGTATATTTGTAGGTATATATTACTCACCGCCTTGTGTAAAATCCAGGCATGACACTTTGAGGCTCAATACAACAATTTTTCTGGAACTGTTGTAAACCAATCACAAACAAACATAGGATACAGCTCACCGGCAGTACTCCACCCCCAGATACAGCGCGGACAGATCCGAAGTAGATCCAACTAATCCAATAAACAAAAAGAAAAATCTCCAGCTCAATCCGGGTAGTGAAAAACTGTTAAAATCTCTTTTATTTCAGGAACATCTTAAAAGCACATAACAGAGCTTGATGCCGTGGTAACACGCTAACACGTTTCGGAAGAAAAATCCTTAATCATAGCGTATCAAAATAATGGTAACAATGACTTATATAGGGTAACATAATCACATAAGTAACAGGAAACAGGAGTTAACCCTAAACATTACCAAAAGCAGTTTAACCCTAGCATTACCAAAGCTAATTAAACGTATTAAAATCCAATAATAAAAACACACGATATTTATCTAACCGCAATCAATATTGATATAATAAATCATGTTTCTTATTAAGACCCTGGGGATAACGTGATCCTAACTGGTAGATCCACCATGCCTCTCTATTCAACAACTTTTTGCGATAATCCCCTCCTCTGACGGGTCTAAAAACCCTCTCTATACCTGTGAATGAAAAACCTGTGGTGTCGCCTTGGTGTTTTTCTATGAAATGTTTCGAAGCCATAGAAATTCCTATTGATACTGGCTTGCGTATATCCGATAGGTGACGAAGAATGCGGGTTTTAAGTGCATTTTACGTACTACCCACATTTTGAAGTTGGCAAAGAGAACAGGTTATCATGTAAACTACAAATTTCGTATTACAATTTATATAAGACAAAATAGTATACGTTTTGCGATATGTTGTAGATGTAAAAGACTTTGTAATCTGCATAAAGCCACATGCAATACAATATTTGTGACCGCATTTATACGAGCCTTTCTGTGTCAGCCAGCAAGGAGTAGCCATATTCAACTCAGATAAAAATAGACTAGGGGATAACAAAGAACCCATTTTAGGTACATATTTAACACCCTCTTCCTCTATTAGTTTCTTCATATTTTGTTGGCAAAACAATATGGGCAAATTTCTTTCCACTATTGCAACTATCTCTTTAAACTGAGGACTATATTGTGTAGAAAATACTATACTGTTAGATACCCTACATTCTTTCTTAGAAACTGACAACAGATCCTCTCTAGACAGACCAGCGACCTTATTCTTCGCTATATTAATACTCCAACTAGGGTAGCCTCACTGAGCCAAACGATTACAAACCTCATGTTCATATTCAATAAACCTGTCTTTATCGGAACAATGTCTCTTCACTCTCATTAGCTCACCCACCGGGAGATTCTTAATGACGTGAGGAGGGTGACATGATCTAGCTTGCAAAATGGAGTTCCTAGCAATAGGCTTACGGTATGGAAAAACATCAATACCTCCCTCCAAATTCCCCTTGAGAGTAACATCCAAAAAATTGATCGAATTTTCTCGCCATTCAATCATAAATTGAAGATTCATATCATTTTCATTGACAAAACGGCCAAATTCAATAGCCTCTTTTTCTGTCCCCCCCATGTAACGACCATACCACCTGATGTGGGAGAGGTACGGACAATCTGCAGAAAAAAGAAAAATGACCTCCCAAGCTGACACAACGATGTTCGCCAATGAGGGCGAAAATTTCGCCCCCATTGACGAACCCTGGCACTGTACAAAGAATTCCCTGTCAAAACTAAAATAATTATGCTTCAGTAAACAATCAACTGCCACAATGACAAATTCATTCAATTCTTTACTGTGACGACTGAAGCGTACCAAATGATGCTCCAAAACTTGTAAAGCCTGTTCATGGGGAATAGAAGGGTATAAACTCACCACATCACAAGAAATCCATAACAATTTTGGCTCCCATGGTACCTGGGTCATAATGGTCACCAAACTCTTTGAATCCTTAATCAAACCTGGTAATTGCAAAACTAACGGCTGTAAGATGTCATCAATCCAAGCCCCTATTAACTCTCCCAAGGAACCTATTCCAGCCACAATAGGTCTAACAGGTGGCGGAAAAGTCTTTTTGTGGATTTTAGGGAGTGAGTGAAACACCGGAACTACCGGATGTTTCACAAACAATTTTTCGGCAAGTGTGGTCGTAATGGCACCCATAGATACGCCATCTGACAGGAGTTTTTTCAGTTTGGTTTTAAAAAGTTCAGTCGGATCTGATGTTAAAGGACGATACGTGTGCCTATCTTGCAATAATTTCAAATTTAATTCTTTATACAACCCTGCATTCAAAAGCACTATACCTCCTCCTTTATCAGCAGCTCGTATTATCAAATCCTTATTAACTCTCAATTCTTTCAGGGCATCTCGCTCCTTCCTAGATATATTAGAACTAAAGGACCCTCTTTTGATTTTATCCTGTAGTGATAATAAATCGCGCTCAACATTTTTTTGGAATAAATCAAGACCTATAGGACGGGAATATATAGGATAGAAATCACTTGGTTCTTTAAAATAGACCGAGGGGTGGACGTACTTTGATGCCAGGTGTAAACTTTGTTATTTTCATAATCCATTGTATCCCTTTGTAATTTCCATTTCTTATAAGAGACGATTGAGTCTTCTAATTTCTGTATGTTCACAGTAATTTTCTCGTACAGTTCTTTATATTTAGAAGTAGACTCATAAGACTGTAAAGATATTTTCAACTCAGAAATATCATGATTGATGCTAGCCCGCATAGTATCTTCATTTTTAATCAAGAGTTTCATCAATTTAATTGAACATTCGCTCAATATTAAATTCCACTCATCTGTAAACTCTTGAGAAAAAGAACTGGCGGGAAATTTTTTGATCCGCAATCCTCGCGGTATCATGTTTTTGTCAACATAGTTCTGCAATGTAGTCTGATCCCACCACAAACGTAGTTCCTTACAAGTTAAGCGTTCTAATTTCAACATAGAGGCAATCAAATCCTGCTACACATTCTGACTACTCGCAGCTTCTGAACAAGAGAAAATATCAGCCGCTTTCTTGAGTCTGGCAGAGACCACAAGTAAAGAATCAGTAACAGCTGTAGCTGAAGACGTAGCTGGTATTTGAGACATGATTATGCACGGCTTTCAAGAAATACAATATATGCAATCCAACAGGTCATAAAATTTGTTATATGTATCTCCGTTGCACTTCAAGTGAAAAGCCCATCATGAGCCATAGTCAATTGCAGATACATATATATAATATGTATACGTAAATACGTAAAAACTTCGCACTACTACACTCACAAACAAATTGAATTTGGCCATTTTGTCAATGAATATGATATGAATCGTCAATTTACGATTGAATGGCGAGAAAATTCGATTAATTTTTTGGATGTTACTCTCAAGGTGAATTTGGAGGGAGGTATTGATGTTTTTCTATACCGTAAGCCTATTGCTAGGAACTCCATTTTGCGAACTAGATCATGTCACCCTCCTCACGCCATTAAAAATCTCCCGGTGAGTGAGCTAATGAGAGTGAAGAGACATTGTTCCGATAAAGACAGGTTTATTGAATATGAACATGAGGTTTGTAATCATTTGGCTCAGCGAGGCTACCCTAGTTGGAGTATTAATAGAGCAAAGAATAAGGTCGCTGGTCTGTCTAGAGAGGATCTGTTGTCGGCTTCTAAGAAAGAATGTAGGGTATCTAACAGTATAGTATTTTCTACACAATATAGTCCTCAGTTTAAAGAGATCGTTGCAATAGTAGAAAGAAATTTGCCCATATTGTTTTGCCAACAAAATGTGAAGAAACTAATAGAGGAAAAGGGTGTTAAATATGTACCTCTCTGAGTTCTTTGTTATCCCCTAGTCTATTTTTATCTGAGTTGGATATGGCTACTCCTTGCTGGCTGACACAGAAAGGCTCATATAAATGCGGTCACACATATTGTATTGCATGTGGCTTTATGCAGGTTACAAAGTCATTTACATCTACAACATATAACAATGTGGAGCAGGATTTGATTGCCTCTATGTTGAAATTAGAACGCTTAACTTGTAAGGAACTACGTTTGTGGTGGGACCAGACTACATTGCAGAACTATGTTATTATTATTATTATTATTATTATTATTATTAACATTTATTTTAAAGCGCCATTGATTCCATGGCGCTGTACATTTGAGGGGGGTCACATACATGATATGTCAAGTGAGTACAATAATGACAATGAATGACGTATAACTGGTACAGAGGGAGAGAGGACCCTGCCCGCGAAGGCTTACAATCTACAAGGAGGAGGGAAGAGACAGGAGGAGAGGGGCAGACATGTTTGTGGGGTAGTACAGTGGCAGCAGGGTTATTGTAGGTTATAGGCAATCTTGAAGAAATGGGTTTTCAGGTTGCTTTTGAAGCTGGTTAGAGTGGCAGTGAGTCTGAGGTGTTGACAAAAACATACCGCGAGGATTGCGGATCAAAAAATTTCCCACCAGTTCTTTTTCTCAAGAGTTTACAGATGAGTGGAATTTAATATTGAGCGAATGTTCAATTAAATTGATGAATGCGGGCTAGCATCAATCATGATATTTCTGAGTTGAAAATATCTTTACAGTCTTATGAGTCTACTTCTAAATATAAAGAACTGTACGAGAAATTACTGTGAACATACAGAAATTAGAAGACTCAATCGTCTCTTATAAGAAATGGAAATTCCAAAGGGATACAATGGATTATGAAAATAACAAAGTTTACACCTGGGATCAAAGTACGTCCACCCCCCGGTCTATTTTAAAGAACCAACGTTTTATGAAACAACAAGGGTCAAATAGAAGGAATACTGTTTCTTTTCCAGGACTGGACACCTCGGCTGAGGCTTCAGCTACTTCTATGTCGGAGGATTTATCAGATGCTTTAACATCAGATGTACCAGATAGACGTATAACCCACAAGAGAAATCAGAAAGGAAGCAATACTCAGTCAAAAAACGCATTAGAAGATCTGGAAGGAAACACAAAAAATCAACGCGGCAAATCGCGCAGACGCAGACTTTAGAGTCACCTGTGATCAACTTGTCCAGCTACATCTTGACGGAGGCGCAGATCTCGTTGTTGTCGAAAGGACTGTGTTTTAGTCCTACTCAGGATTTTGATTTATACACAACTCTGATGGACATCAATAGATTTGCCAGGAAGATAACTCTTAAAAATCATTTTTCAGATTTAGAAGATGTTGATGAAAATGAGAAGTGTGAACAGGGGGCTATTGAAACACATGGGATGTATTTTACATTTGAAGACACTTGTAACTTAGCACTTTTACGTAATTTACAGGGTGAAAGCGATGTGGCCTTCTATATACCCTGTCCTACACAGGTTAAAAAGAAAAGTGATTTCTATCCTATACATTCCCGTCCTATAGGTCTTGATTTATTCCAAGAAAATGTTGAGCGTGATTTATTATCGCTACAGGATAAAATCAAAAGAGGGTCCTTTAGTTCTAATATCTCTAGGAAGGAGCGAGATGCCCTGACAGAATTGAGAGTTCATAAGGATTTGATAATACGAGCTGCTGATAAAGGAGGAGGTATAGTGCTTTTGAATGCAGGGTTGTATAAAGAATTAAATTTGAAATTATTGCAAGATAGGCACACGTATTGACCTTTAACATCAGATCCGACTGAACTTTTTAAAACCAAACTGAAAAAACTCCTGTCAGATGGCGTATCTATGGGTGCATTATGACCACACTTGCCGAAAAATTGTTTGTGGAACATCCGGTAGTTTGGTGTTTCACTCACTCCCTAAAATCCACAAAAAGACTTTTCCGCCACCTGTTAGACCTATTGTGGCTGGAATAGGTTCCTTGGGAGAATTACTAGGGGCTTGGATTGATGGCATCTTACAGCCGTTATTTTTGCAATTACCAGGTTTGATTAAGGATACAAAGAGTTTGGTGACCATTATGACCCAGGTACCATGGGAGCCAAAGTTGTCATGGATCTCTTGTGATGTGGTGAGTTTATACTCTTCTATTCCCCATGAACAGGCTTTACAAGTTTTGGAGCATCATTTGGTACGCTTCAGTCGTCACAGTAAAGAATTGAATGAATTTGTCATTGTGGCAGTTGATTTTTTACTGAAGCATAATTATTTTAGATTTGACAGGGAATTCTTTGTACAGTACCAGGGTTCGTCAATGGGGGCGAAATTTTCGCCCTCATTGGTGAACATCTTTATGTCAGCTTGGGAGGAAAAATTTCTTTTTTCTGCAGATTGTCCGTACCTCTCCCACATCAGGTGGTATGGTCGTTACATAGACGACCTGCTCCTGGTGTGGGGGGGGGGACAAGAAAAAGAGGCTATTGAATTTGGCCGTTTTGTCAATGAAAATTATATGAATCTTCAATTTACGATTGAATGGCGAGAAAATTCGATCAATTTTTTGGATGTTACTCTCAAGGGGAATTTGGAGGGAGGTAGTGATGTTTTTCCATACCGTAAGCCTATTGCTAGGAACTCCATTTTGCAAGCTAGATCATGTCACCCTCCTCACGTCATTAAGAATCTCCCGGTGGGTGAGCTAATGAGAGTGAAGAGACATTGTTCCGATAAAGACAGGTTTATTGAATATGAACATGAGGTTTGTAATCGTTTGGCTCAGCGAGGCTACCCTAGTTGGAGTATTAATAGAGCGAAGAATAAGGTCGCTGGTCTGTCTAGAGAGGATCTGTTGTCGGCTTCTAAGAAAGAATGTAGGGTATCTAATAGTATAGTATTTTCTACACAATATAGTCCTCAGTTTAAAGAGATAGTTGCAATAGTGGAAAGAAATTTGCCCATATTGTTTTGCCAACAAAATATGAAGAAACTAATAGAGGAAGAGGGTGTTAAATATGTACCTAAGGGTGTTAAATATGTACTCTGAGTTCTTTGTTATCCCCTAGTCTATTTTTATCTGAGCTGAATATGGCTACTCCTTGCTGGCTGACACAGAAAGGCTCGTATAAATGCGGTCACACATATTGTATTGCAGGTGGCTTTATGCAGGTTACAAAGTCTTTTACATCTACAACATATAACAAAACGTATACTATTTTGTCTTATATAAATTGTAATACGAAATTTGTAGTTTACATGATAACCTGTTCTCTTTGCCAACTTCAATATGTGGGTAGTACGTCAAATGCACTTAAAACCCGCATTCGTCGTCACCTATCGGATATACGCAAGCCAGTATCAATAGGAATTTCTATGGCTTCGAAACATTTCATAGAAAAACACCAAGGCGACACCACAGGTTTTTCATTCACAGGTATAGAGATGGTTTTTAGACCCGTCAGAGGAGGGGATTATCGCAAAAAGTTGTTGAATAGAGAGGCATGGTGGATCTACCAGTTTGGATCTCGTTATCCCGAGGGTGTTTATAAGAGACATGCTTTATTATATCTTTTTTGCTTGCGGTTAGATAATTTTCGTGTGTTTTTTTTGTTGGATTTTAATTAGTTTATTTAGCTTTGGTAATGCTAGGGTTAAACTGCTTTTGGTAATGTTTAGGGTTAACTCCTGTTTCCTGTTACTCATGTGATTATGTTACCCTATATAAGTCATTGTTACCATTATTTTGATATGCTATGATTAAGGATTTTTCTTCCGAAACGCGTTAGCGTGTTACCATGGCATCAAACTCTGTTATGTGTTTTTAAGATGTTCCTGAAATAAAAGAGATTTTAACTATTTTTCACTACCCGGATTGAGCTGGAGATTTTTCTTTTTGTTTGTTGTAAACCAATGTCCACTTCAGGGTGTCGGTTGAAGATCCTTCTCCTCTTAGAAGTCGAGGGGAGCTGTGGAATAAGATTCTTGCACAATGGGTAAAAGATTTCTTCCCCTTGGTTAAATCCGACCCAGAAAGGCTGCGCAGGACTGTACTTATTGTGCTAAAAGATTATAGTTTTATTTGCATATAGAGGAAGACGTGTTTCGTGTCTAACACAAAACACTTCATCAGTTCCACATAGGTACCTGTGGTGAGAGGTTCGTCCCACTATGCGCTGATCTGAGAAAGGAGGAGTTACCTCCGAAACGTCGTCATCCAGTGCTTTCGGACACCAGGACTCTCTATGCAGACACATGCAAACCACTCTCCCCATGCTAACATGGATTGACACATGGACTATTGTTGCGTTCAAGATATGTAAGTGAACATTGAATTTCACGGATTACAGATTTTATATTTGTAATGAAAAATGAATTGAACCCTTAAAAGTCATATGGGCATTTAAAATAATTTTCATAAAGCAAATTTTGCATATAATTGGACTGGATTTGTTTTTGGTTCTACTGTCTATATGGGTTAATAGAGAGAAAACCCTCTGTTCAGTCCGTTACCTGTTCCATGAATGCTACTACTTTGAGCAATCAAAATTAATTGTTCTGAGGTACAAACACATAACTAGACAAGAATGAACTAGCAAGCCTGAACAGTAGCTATACCCAGGCAAGAAACATACAAGAAATGTACTGACTAAATCTCAACTAAGCAATGAGAGATACTGTAAGTCAGTACTGTAGCAGAGTTGGAAGGGCATATCAGCAATGTTTACTGCTAATAAAAAACTAGGGAGGGCAGCAGATCTAGGGCCCCTGAACCATTGGGCTGGGCTAGAACAGTTCTTATTCCAGCAGGCGCCGGCTTTGAGTACCCACCTGGGGGCTGGTGATTCCCCCCAGTGGGCCCTGAGTTCTGGCGCATTATTTTAACTGTATGCACATACAGGGAACACGTATACAATTTAAAACTATGGTGGGGCAAGAAGCAATGTGCTTCTTGTCCCGCTGACCAGTGGCATAGCTACAGGGGTTGCAGTTGCAATTGTGACCAGGCCCGTGAGTGCGAGCCTTAGACCCAGTAATGTAGCGAATGCCATACATGCCCTCTTTTGAAAGTAAAAAAGCAGGAGACTGTAAGTGGTGCCGCACCAAAAATTTGCATGATCACGCCCATCAAAAAGCCACACCCACTCCGTCTAACTGTGTAATGGCTCTGGAAGAAAGCTAAATTAGGGTTTTGCCATCACCCAGCTTCCCTGGACTGTTGGATGGTCTATTCAGCATCCAGGAGAGCTGGGAGATACCACCAAACTGTGCCCCAATAGGTAGGTATTTTGGTGCCCTATTTTAACCCTGTAGCCAGGTAGTAAGCCCCTGTAGCCAGATAGTAGCCTCCTGTAGCCAGGTAGCTGTCCCCAATAACCAGATAGTGTCCCTTACAGCCGGGCAGTGCCCCCAATAGCCAGGTAGTGCCCCTTACAGCCAGGTAGTGCCCCCAATAGCCAGGTAGTGCCTCCATTAGCCAGGTAGTGCCCCCATTACCCAGGTAGTGCTCTCAATAGCCAGGTAGTGCTCCCAATAGCCAGGTAGTGCCCCAATAGCCAGGTAGTACCCCAAATAGCCAGGTAGATGCTCATTACAGCCAGGTAGTTCCCACCAATAGCCAGGTAGTGCCCCCATTAGCCAGGTAGATGCCCCCAATAGCCACACAGATGCCCCCAATAGCCAAGTAGTGCCCTCATTAAGCAGTTAGATACCCTCTTTATCCAGGTAGATGCCCCCATTAGCCAGGCAATGCCCCCATTAGCCAGACAGATGCCCCCTTTATCCAGGTAGATGACCACATTAGCCAGGCAGATGCCCCTTTATCCAGGTAAATGCCACCATTAGCCAGGCAGTGCCCCCTTTATCCAGGTAGATGCCATCATTAGCCAGGCAGTGCCCCCACTAGCCAGGTAGATACCCTCATTAGCCAGGCAGTGCCCCCATTAGCCATGTAGATGCCCCCATTAACCATGTAGATGCCCCCATTAGCCAGGCAATGCCCCCATTAGCTAGGCAGATGCCCCTTTATTCAGGTAGATGCCCCCATTAGCCATGCAGTGCCCCCATTAGCCATACAGATGCCCCCATTAGCCAGGCAGCGCCCCCACTAGCCAGGTAGATGCCCACATTAGCCAGGCAGTTCCCCCCATTAGCCAGGTAGATGCCCCCTTTATCCAGGTAGATGCCTCCATTATCCAGGTAGATGTCCTCATTATCCAGGCAGTGCCCCAATTATCCAGGTAGATGCCCCCTTTATCCAGGTAGTTGCCGCCTTTATCCAGGTAGAGCCCCCATTATCCAGGAAGATGCCGCCTTTATCCAGGTAGTGCCCGCATTAGCCAGGTAGTGTCCCCTATATCCAGGTAGTGCCTATATAGCTAATAAAAGTAAAATAATAAAATCTACTTACCTCACCTGGTTCCCTGCAGCTCTGGAGATCTCCTGGGCTGGCAGAAGCTGCCGACCGAGGAGACTCAGCGTCGCAGGGGGAGTAAGTACAGCCGTGCGTCACGCCCCCTGCAACGATGGACTGTATGTACACCGCACACCGGGAGCTGTACATACAGGGGAGAAAGCAGGAGGGGAACGACCCTCCTTACTCCCCCCTGTACGAGATGCTGCACGGAGCGTGCAGCTGCTGACTGACTCCATGCTGCCGCATACCATGCCAATAGTGCTGACCACTGAGCCACCTTGTTGAACAAAGGGGTAGGGAATTTAACTTTCCTCAAGAAACAAAAGTGTGGACCGCTGGGCAGAGTTACCAATTATAAGTAGGAAAGCCAAAATGTTATTTGTGTGACAGAGTATGTGGTGTACTTTTATGTGGTTTTAAGAAGAACAGCAACATGGGAACTATGGACTGTCAGTTATGGGGCTTAGTCAGGGATTGGAGCCTATGTGGCCTACATTGTCCATAGGCAAAACCTGAAGGTGAGTTGGTGACAAATTTTACTACCCCTTTTTCATTTACTTATGTTATAGATTTACCTAAGGGCAGAGTTGGGGTATGTAAATAATGTTAAGAAGATTATTATATGTTTGTATGTGGACAACCAATCACTTGTTCTTGGTTGTCCACATACATAATTCAACTTCTGTTTTTCATAACTGAATCTGCATTAAATAATTTTATTAAAGAGAAAGAGACTCCCATGACAGTTCCTATTGTAATGTAGGGTTAGGAGTGGAATGAATACCCACCTCTTGGGGTGACCATGACAAAAACATTAATTTCTTCTACCAGGTGGTTGGCTACGTTGACAAATCACTGATTGCCAAATACATGTATAATAATCCAGTATTTAATGATATTCCATTCAAAAAAACTTCCTGTAGGTTAAAACTTAGCTTTTAATAATACATAGAGTAAAAATAACATTAATATAACAGACAGGAAAGATATCCCTTAAAAAAAGTTTTACCATGAAGGCATTTCATGTCCTGCTTGCCTCTGTACAGCTTTCAGAGTCTTCAAAAGGGGGCATGTATAATTTTTTGGAACTGTGACCCAGCAGCCTTGACATCACCATGCGTTTTCCCACATTGTGCTCACTCCCAAGCCTATAGTCTGTTTATGTAATGTTAAGTAACAAGAGAGGTCTGTAGAGTTCTCGTATTTTAGAATGGTTGACTTTACAAAAAACAGAAACTCTTTGAAGAACAGTTTGTTTTGTCTCAGGGACACTACGTTTTCTATATGCTAATGCATATAGATAAGAGTTGCTCACCACAAACAATGTGTAAGGGAGGATGGCTAGTTGACTATAGCTTAGTAGGAAAGGGCCAACTGCAGAAAAGTGCTCAGCCTTGTTACACCATTTGTTTAGGTAGATTGAATCACTGGCCTAACAAAACATACACAGGGCAAGCAGTCCGGGTGTGGGGGGGGGTTATCTGTTTGTGTGTGATTACTTTGCAGGAAATACACTGACAGTAGCTGCCAGAGAGGAGAGGTGATGTCTGAGCATGTGCGGCCAGCAATTACAGCTAAAACAAAAATGGTACAGAATTTTTAATAATGATAATGGGGAAAAAGTTTATTATTTAATTTGCAAGCTTCCCACGTCAATTTTAACTGTTGGGAAAACCCTTTTAATATAAAAACACCAAAAACATAAGCTCAGTATCAAAAGACACACAATATTGTCAAAGCCTATATGGAAAGGAAGAAGGAATCAAGTATGAAAGTTTTTTCCCAGACTCGCATGACCTTCCAGTAGAACCCGATGGCCTAAAAATTTTGGTTCATTTCTAGACATACTCTCCATAGGTATCGACAGTATAAAGTATCAGGTGTAATGAAATGAAAGCCTAACAAAACCCTCTTTGATCCTTAACTAACCAACAGGCTAGCTGCCCGAAAAGGGTGACCCCACCCTACAGAGACTGACCTTCTAAAATTCTTATTCTCAAGTTATCAAAAAGCTGACATGTTTTCCTGCTAATAATCAGATTGGAGCAACAAATAATATTGGTACAGATTGTCAGATAAATAGTACAGTCATAGGAAATAGTTTGGACACCCCTATTAATCTAAATCATTTTTAGTTCTAAATATTTGGGTATTTGCAACAGCCATTTCAATTTGATATATCTAATAACTAATATTGACCATGATAGAAGACAACACATTTAAGGAAAAATGGGAAGAACTTGCCACTAATTGCTCTCGTGGCTTCATGGACCTTTTGGTCCAATCGAATAGTAGAACTTTGGATGAGATAGAGGTAGAGTTGGGGGAGATCCAAATAAAATTGAGTAATTTATTATCAAAGGAGGAATTGGAGCGTTTCAGTATTGAGGTAGATAAGGAATGCTCCAAATGGGAGAAAGAGGTTTGTGAGACCAAATCTAAGAAATTGCAGAGAGACGCTACCGATTTACAACATGGACAGATATACAGATGGAGACACAATAGAGAAAGATCACGTTCTAGGTCTCGATCTGGATCAATGTCCTCCTCTGTCTCATATGAGGAACATAAACGAGTACAGCGCAGTCACAATACGGCTCAGGGTGAAAACTCTAACTATCCGAAGCGTGATAGGAACCCTCCGAAACATTACACGATACCTCCTCCTCAGGAAGCTAAAAATGCCAAAAAAAACAAGTTGAAGGTGATTAATCTATCTTCACACACCTTTTCTGAAAAGCAGTTGGAGGTACTGGGTTTGGGTTTAACATTCTCCCCAACTAATCAACTTAATTTTTTCACAGTCTTAAAGGACCTCCATTTATTTGCACGAAAGCTGATGTTAAAAAGACTACATGCCAATAAAGAGTTGCTTAGGCTATTTCCGACTGAGGAGGAAAGAAACGCAGTGGGTGTTTTGGAGGAGTTACTAGCTGAACAGAATGATACTGCATCAGGTACCTTTTCATCAGACCTTTTTCCTAAGTCATCTGTGTTTCCCCCTTTGTCCTTATGCCCCCAGATCGAAATCTTTGTGCGGCTGGTGAGCAATGATATTAAAAAACTCCCCAAAATTCGAGGTGGAGATAATCTTACCAGGAAACAGAGAGCCGCTCTGAGAGAGCTGCAGTCTATGACTGATGTGGTTTTCAAACCAGCTGACAAAGGGGGAAACATAGTGGTGTGGCCCAGTGATAAGTATGAGAGGGAAGCGGCACGCCAATTAAAAGATAAACAAACTTACAAAAGGTTATCATATAATCCAA
>JAODAL010022506.1:0-64580 GCA_025379985.1 Phyllomedusa bahiana
ATACCTAGACTTGGCTCCATGGCCGGGGTTTTAGAGTAAGGGTAGAGGGGGCATCCTTGTCTGGTGCCCCCCCACGAAAAAAGAGTCAACAGAAAAACCCGGGATATTCCTTGCCGTAAAACCAATAGAGCGCGACACATATCTTTTAAAAAGGCACCCCCTTACCCATTGGGTCCAGTATCTTTCCCAACCAACTCAATTTGACCTGTCAAAAGTTTTTTTTGCGTTATTTTTAAAATGGCCCCGGGGAAGGGGTTTTCTGGGGTTTGATTTTAAAAACACCAAAATCGAGGACCTTGCGTACATTAGTAACAGCAATCTATTTTGAACAAACCGACCGGGGACGGGAGACTTTTTTGGCAAAAGGGGAACCAACCGGTCAGCCATAATTTTTGAGATGATTTTAAAGATCGACATTTATAGGGAAATGGGGCCGAAGGCCGAAGGGCCCAAAAGGGATCTTTTTCGGGTTTTTCCGGCAGTACCCGAATGTGCCTTTCATTCTTTATTTTGGGGAATATACGCCATATAAAAAAAAGTTGTACAGGGTAACTAAAGTAGGGGAGATATTTGGGGGAGTATCTTAAAAAATTCAGCTGAAAACCCATCGGTCCGGGGGCCTTGTGATTTGCTAACCGGGCCCGTTTGAGATATTATTTCCCTGTTTTTGGGGGCCCCAAAAAATCTCTCTCTTCCTGGGAAAGTTTTTCAAAGGTTTTCGTCTGCCCTCCCACAACCGATCTGAGGGGGGGAAAATTTTCAGAGTAGAAATTTTTTAAAAAACTTATAAATTTTTCCCGTCATGGGAAGATCCCACCATTTGAAGTATGTAAGGTTTGGGGGCTTAAAGCCTCTGGCCAATTTACCAGAAGTCACCTGGTTTATTGCCAATCGGAAAATTTGGGCGATACCCTTTTTCCGCGTTTTTTTCCGCTCCCTTACCAATCTCATACTCCTCTTTGTGTCCTCCAAAAACCCCTTGGGACGGGTCGGGACACCCCAAAAATGTAGTGTAAGTTTTTTCAAAAGGGTTTTTGGGGTACTGCCCTGTTCTTACTCTTTTAGTTTTTTTTTAGCTGGATGAAAAGATATTTTTTGGGAACCTCAAAGGGATACTTTTGTATTTTCCCCCGAAACAAGTCAGGAAAATCAGCATTTTTTGGGAATTGTCCCTAGGGAATTCAGACCCCCACAGTTTGGGAGATTCCCAAATTTTTTCATTTTCATACAAGTATAAAAAGGGAAATCGCCATAATATTCATCACCCTTGGGAGTAAAAATCATAGTTTTCCCAATACTTTTCGGGAATGGTCCGATATAAACTAGGTCTTCAAGGGGTAAACCCCCCTTTAAAAACCCCTGTGAAAATTGCGGGGGGGCCCCAAAAAAGTAGTCAATTTTTGGGACCAGTGTGGTGTGGAGGGGAAAAAAAAAAAAACCCCTACCCCCCGGAGGGAAATTTGCTCCCCAATACTTAAAGGGAAAGGTGGGGGGTTTCAAGGAAATTGGCAAAAGTGGGGGAAGTTTGTTCCCCGGGGGATGAGATTTGCCCTCAACAATTTTTTTGAATTTGAGTTCTTTTTGTCCCCCCCCAAAAAGTTTTTAAAAGTGGGGGGGGTTAACTATCAGGTTTGTTTTCTGAGAGATCCTAAAAAAAAACGTTTTTTAAAACCCCTTTTGGGAAACCAAATTTATATTTTATATAGCGTTTGGGGTTTTTCCGCAAACTGAAAAGTAGGAGTTTTCATATATCTCCCTTTTGGGGTCTATGTTTTCCTGGGAGTACAGGTATTTGAGGTTCTTTGCAAGAGTAAAATTTACCCCAATTTTTTTTCCCAAACCGTGGGGCCCCAAAGAGTTTTTCCCCCCCAAAAATTTTTCCGTATTTAAAAAAAACCTTCTTTCCAAGTGGGTCTCCTGGAGAAAGAGAAAATATCAGATTGTAATTTTTTCAAATGCCCTCAGGACCAACCCCTTTTTTTAAGGGTGATTTAAGGGCCCTTTTGCATTCCGGGAAAATAAATGTTTTAACATTGGGGAACGTTTTTAATTGATATAGTGCAGGGGGTTTACGAGAGATCAGGGGGCTTCCAAAAGACTGATAATATTTCTTTCGCAAAAAAAAACAAAAATCAAAGTAAAATAAGCAGAACACAGATAGGGTGGTTGACCCCGGAATCTGTAACTTCTTTAAAAAAAAAAACCTCATGAGGGGGGGGACAAGTCCCCTTACCCCAATGATACGGTGGTGAAGGCTTCCTTTTTTTCCAAAATTTTTTGGGTTTCCACAATTTTGTTACCAAAAGACACTTTTGAGCATCAAAGACCTCTTTAAATACCTAAGGTCTTTGGGCCACCATTATCTTACTGTAGGGAAGGGGCCCCCGGGCCCCAAGTAATTAAACCCCTTTCAATTTTGGAAAAAACATAATAGGTCCCATCAGACATTTTCCCTTTGCTGGGTCATGGCAAACAAATATCTTGGGGAGATAAAGGCCTCTGTGGAAAAACTAAACCCCTCTGGTGGTTAGTCTTTCAGGAAAACGTTTAGGACCTCTTAGTCGTTAGAAACCCAAAGTCCAATCCTCTTTCACCCCCCCCATCAGGTTTTGGGAGCTACAAAACCGAGGTGGGCGCTTTTCGTTGTTATTTTCGGAGATTCAGTAGTGTTGGGGCAGCTCGAGCAGGAGAGTAATTTTGGGGGGGGCCGGTGAGTCAGCTTTAGACGGGGGGTCCAAGGAGGAATGCCGAGGGGAGCCTCCCCTTGAAAAGGGCGACCCAAGGGCTCTTTCCAAAATATGCCTGGGCCTTTCCCCCGGGTATGAAAAAAAGGGGGGAATTGCTGTTCTTATGAAAAATTCATAGAAAAAGTGGGTATTGTAAAGGGAAAATTTTTTTTGCTTCCTGAAAAACTATGCAGGGGGCGAAAAGGCTCTCCGTCTTTTGGGCCACCTCTGCGAGAAGTCCTAAAAAAATCAATAACCTAGGGCCCCTGAAAGAGCATTGGCCCCGGAGGGATTTGAAGGCTTAATTATTTCGGCCCTTGTCACAAAATTTAAGTTTTTTACTTAGTCTGTTCAGTCTTGGTTGAGTGATCGAGTATTTCATATTCAATACCCCTCTCATGTTGGACCTAGTCTGTGCGTCTTTCGACTCGACATCTCTTTGAAGCCCCAGGAGCTGGGGAAGAACCTGCTGCATATGTTGATCAGAGCATGCGGGGGTCTGATTCCGGCAACCCGACTATTCCAGGTTTTTGCGCCTGGAGCGGTTCTCCGGGTCTTTGATTTATCTTCCATTTTCTTTTTCTCTGAAAGGCATCATCGTTTTTAAAGAAGGGCGTCAGCGTCCATTTCTAGAGAATGGACTTTTAAAATTCCCCGAAATTTCCATCTGTCCCCCCTGTTCTCTAATATGCCTTTACTTGTGCAACATATTGCCCCCAGTTGCGGCCGAGTTCTTGAAAAAACGGGTGCTTTTGGCGTGCCACTCTGTTTCAACCTTTTAAGTTATTTCTGGGATGGGAAGTCCTCCATAGGGTACTGTTTTGTACTTGGCCTGGGGGCTATTCGGGGATATTTTATAGGTTCCCATTCCGGTCATCAGCACTTGTCCTATCTAACTTCGGTTTTGGGGTGCCTTCCCCTTTTGTTTTGTGCTTTTTAGTTTTGGACCCCCATTTTCTGGGGTAGGTTCCAAAACTTTCCAAAGAGCTTTTTACTGTCAGCACTGCCAAAATTTAGGTTAGAAAGGGAAAGTTTAGAAGGCTACGCCCTTTGGGAAAAAAGAATAAAATAGATCTTATATGTTCTGGTGGTTATTTTTTGCTAGCACTATAAGAACGTTATTTTTAAGAATTTAAAATAGATCAGCTGGTTTTTTGATAATAACAATGCAGCAAACCGGGGCCAGGGGGTTGCAGCATCGGATTTCCCCCTGATGTGGGGGGATAGTGGTTGGACTGGCTGCCTGTGGGGATGCTGCTTTTTTAGTGTAGTTTCGTGTAGATACAAAAACGGGGTTTCGCAGGCCGGGGATTTTCGGGTTTTGCTTTCGGCGGTCCTTTTATGCCTGGTCAAGTGTGCTTTTTGGGGGGGGAATGCCAAGTCAGGGGGTATTTTGGGGAGCTTAACCCCGCAAACGATTGTCCTCTGAAGGGGTCTTGCCCCTTTAAAACTTCCCACTGTTGGAAGGGGGAAGGTGAGGGCAGAGAAGAAATGGCGCCCGCTAGATAGGCACCCCCCTTTAACTGTGTGAGCCCCCTATCGTACCGCAGTGTTTACCCCCGGGGGGAGGAATCCTCCAGGGAACGCGGTAGTCCCCTTTTTTAGGTAGTTTTTTTTCCGGCGATCCTTCTCCTTTCTCCCCGTCCTCCTCCCCCCCCTGCCCGGGGCTGGGGGGCGAGGGGTGTCCCCTTCTGTATCACGGCCTCCTCCCCCCGGGGTAAGACGCTTCTCAGCCCTCCTTGCAGTCCCCCGGGCTCTTTCTTCCTCCGGCACCTTTTGAAGGGGGGAAGGGGGTGCTGGTTGCCAAGTGATTCAGGTTTGCAGCACGATGCTCCGGACCCTGCGAGCACTTACCTCTGGGGCCCGAACGGAATTTATACTGGGGCTTTTTAAAATAATTTTTATTCAGTTCTTTTAGGAGGCTAATGAATAAGAATGGGATGTGTTTTTAAAGGGAAGTATCCCAAAAATTTTTTTCAAAAAAAACTTAAATTATACTGATATATATTTTTTCTTTTTAGCTGTTATTATTTATTTTATGATTGTAGATTTTTTAGTTCTGTTGTCTGTTTAGGATTATAGGGGAAAGCCATCTTGCCTGAGCTGCTTTACAGCAGCTACATGGACATAGTGGCCTGTGAACAGAGCAGCCCCTTGAAATTTATAGGATTTCTCAGACATCTCTGGAGTTGGGAAAAATCACGTTAAGGGGGGGGGGAAATGGGGGAAGTGTGACCTCTTTATTGGAAGGGGGAACCTGTGTTAAAATATACACATTGGGGTACTTTTAGGTAATCCTCCCGTGTGATAATGAAGAAGCTGTTGAAAGGTTTTCTCTACAGTATAGGAAGTGTCAAAGTATCATTAGGCGTAGTGTCTAAAGTGAAAATTGTAGTATTTCCATATTTTTTTTTAAATATAGTTATATGGAAAATTAAAAAAAAAATAACCAAAAAGGTTTTAAAAAATGTGTTTGACATAAAAACATGATTAAAAAATATTTTTGGGGAAAATTTTCCCTTGATTTTTTTACATTCCTTAAAAAAACTATATATAATTTTTATATTTCAGGATCTAATGGACACAACAATAACAATTGCATGTGTGTTTTGTATTTTTTATTTTTAATAATAAAGCAAAGTGGAAAAAAGGGAATTTTTGTTGAGCTAATTTTTTTTTAAATTTTTTAAACATTTAAAAAAATTTTTGACCAAAACCCGGACAAATTATTGCTCAGCACAGTGGTGTTGCAAGGCCTTGTGTGGCGGGATAAGTAACAACAAACCAATTCCGTTTTTAATCATTAGATTTCAAGTGATTCCACTGTTGCCTACCATTAAAGGATAAAATTAACCAAATTTTTTGAATGCCTATTTTGGGGCATATTGTGCACCCAAAACGTCCCGAAATAAGTCCAAAACGCCTGAAGAAAATTTCCCATTGACTGCTCTGTAAAATTAGTGTTGTTGTTCAGATGACGCTAATTTTACTTGAGTATTTTTCATTGTGTAATGTCAACACCTGTAAAGAATTGACATGTCAATTCTTTGAGATGTTTTATGCAGCACCAATACTAAAGTACATGCAATGGCTCAAAGCAGCAGCAGAGAGGATGGGAGTAGTGGTAATTTACACCCTTGTTGTGTCACGTCAGTTGTCACTCCCCAAACCCTACTCCATATTTCTTTTGGAGCCATTTCAGTTTAAAAGGGGTCTGCACTTTAGAGATGATGGTTGTAATAATCCCTCGGGAAACACTCTGGTTGTTGGCTCTCTCTCTCAACTGCCCGTGGTGGTGATGTGTGAGGTGCTCTTAATGTGTGGTGCAGATTAAACAGGCAGGAGACAACGAGTTAACTTGGTGAAGCATAGGCTGTCTTTACTTTTCAGGCACGATGTTATTCACAGGAAAGGGTTAACCTTCATCAATATATACTTTTCTCTCAGTCCAAGCCACTCCCTCACTAATAAAGTCCCTTACATAAATGCCTTCCAGATAGGAGATCTGGAATATCTGCAGTAAATTGGGGGTATTGGGCCAGGCCAGAAGCCACTGGGTCCCAAAGGCCATGAGGTCTGCAGGACTAGGGTTATGTCATGCAATCCTGAAAATCCAAAGTCCCCCCTAGGATACCATATATTTCCTTTTTCTGCTCCTTCTAGCTCTAGGCTGCTGCTCTCCTTCTTTGTAGAGCTTTTTCTCTCTTAATCCTCCTCTCCCATGCGGCTAGGGAAATGAATGGTTAAGCTGACCCCCTGAGCCCAGGGGCAGCATAGCCTGTCAGGGTGGCATGATGGATTTATCTCTGACAGATGATCTCTTATAACCAATGACTTCACCCTCCTTTATAGTTGCCATGGCAACTCCCTCCACCAGAGCTGAGTGACTGCGGCTCATTAGCATATCTGCAAAGCAGCATGACTATACACTTTTAGGGTCCATCCACACGGCATGGTTTATTGGTCGGATTTTCAGACGGTTTGTGGATTTGGAAGCTGTCTAAAAACCGACAAGAAACCATCCGCATAGACTTTAACCCCTTAACTCCCAGGCCTGAAAAGTAGTTAATAACCAGAACGTTTTTCTAGTTTTTGCCTCCTTGCGTTTCAACAGTTGTAACTTTTTTATTTTTTCAATGATGCAGTTTGGATGAGTCTCTTTTTTTTTCGAGAAGTTTGTACTTTATGGGGGAATAGTTTAAGTTCACTTATAAATAATTTCAGAATTTTATTTTACATTTTTTTAACATTTTTTTTAAACATTTTTTTTACACCGTTCATAGTTCACACATAATAACTTGTTAGATTAATTCTAAAGGTTATTACGGTCATGTGCACCTAATAGGTGTAGTTTTTTTGTGTGTGTAATTTTATACACAATTATTTTTTATAAATATTATTTTATTTTATTATTATTTTTTTAATTTTTTTTTTTAACACTTTTTATGTTTTTTTTTTTATTTTTTAAACCCATGAAGGGGAACTGTTTTACATTTTTTTTTTTTTTTTACACTAGTAATGTATTACATTTCATATATGCTAAAACATTATAAACTGTGTCAGTCTGACACAGGCATGTTCAGGACAGCACACAGGCTGGCCTGAATCACTGGCTTGTTACACAGACAGCTCTGGGGCCACTCTAGGTCCCCAGGGGTGACTGTGCAGCCGATCCCCGGCTTTTGGGCAGGTCACCGGCGTTCCGATCACCCGACAGAGCAGGGGAACTCTTTTATTGCGCTGGGTAACGCACTGCGCAATCAAAGGGTTAAAGCATCGGTTGCGGATGTTTCCTCCAACCCCGGTTTCTCGCATGACATGCTCTGGGATTGGGTTGTGTAGTACAGCCCCGATCCCCGCATTGCGGGGCCGGCGCTGCAAACCCCGAAGTCACAGCCCCCCCAAAGCCCCCTGAAGGTTCCCCCGGGGAAAATTGGGAAAGGGGCCCCCCCATCCACCCAGGGAATTAAAATTTGGGTTTGGGGATTTGATCTGAAACCCCAGACAGAACCCCCCCCAAAAACCCTTTTGAAAGATATAAATAACCATCCGGGTTCTTAAAAGAATTATCCCAATTTCATTTTTGGCCTCCCTTGCCGTTTCAGACCTGTAACGTTTATATTCAATAGCATTATAAAAACTTTTTTAATAAAAAAATTTGACTTTATGGGGAATTTTAGTTCCTAAAAAACATTTTTAAAATTTTTAAATTTTAAAATTTTTTCCCAACCCGTTAAAACCCTAAGGCAGAAAATCATAAATTTGGTTTTTCTTTAAATTTGATTGATTTGTAATTTTCCAAGGCCAAAATTAGAAAATACCATTAATTTTTAAACTGGATTTAAACATATAAAAAAATTTGTTCTTTACCATAAATGGGAACCTAATTACAATCAATTTTTAACCAATTTTTTTTACAAAATAAAGCTAATTAAACTTGCTAAATATTTTTAAAAAGGTTGTTACCAAGTTTAAAGTCAGGGGGCCCCATTTTTCCACCACCTGGCCTTTTAAACTGGTTGTTACAAAGCGGGCCCCCGGTCCCAGGCTAAACTTAAAAAAACGAGTCGGGTTTTCAGTAAAAGCTTCCATCCCTGAGGAGGGGAAACCTTTGTTTCTGTAAAAAAGCGAATAGGGTTAAAACCCCGGGATTTTCTTTATCACCCCGTCTCGGCAAACATTTGGGGGGTTTTGGTCATAACCAAACCACGTGTGGGCCCGGGACAATCAAATCTCCCTTACAAGGTAATGAAAGTTGGCTGCAGTCTCATTCCGTGCTATGTGTATGTGCATTACTGTGCTTTTTAAATGATAGAATAAAGCTGTATTTTTTTACCGTATCGGGCGTGGAATCTATGTGGTGCAAGCCTCGTTTGAGAACGGCACCCGGATATCCGGTAGTTTCTTAAAATCTCTCTTATCTTATCAAAAGACTGATGCTAAGGACCAAAACCTATTGTCAGAACATGACCATATATTACTGCTATACAGTGACCAAATAGTGGTTCTATACAAGCATTCTGCAGGCCATAAAAGTGATTACAGTATAATTACATCCAGTGACTCACAGCTACTGTCTTCTCTGGAGTCCTTTCTTTTCTTCTCCATCTGGTCCAAACCACCATGACTTCTTCCAGCTATGTTTCGTCTCTGCAGAGATTCTCACCCAGACATCTTTTGCTCCTTTCTTTTGCAGCACATTTTCAGTGTCTATACAAAGACTTGCCTATAATGTCACACACTATGGCCCCTAAAACAGCAGCTTGATCTCTAAGCAACCTAAATTTAACAATGCCACAAGCTACAATTCCTGAAATAAATAATAATCTCCACTGTGTCCATGCAAATAAATGATAATGCAGACAACTGCCTGAAATTAATTGTAATACACACAATAACCTCAAAAATGAATTATAATATGCACTGCACACCCTGTAATTGATTATAATGTATGCTATACCTACTGCACAAAATTATATTACACACCAATCCCCTTGGAAATTCCAGGGGTGGTCCAACCATGCTGTTTCGAAGAACCACAGCAGGCGTTAGGCTCACACTTCCTAGATAGGCTGTGTGTGGGTCTACAGCAGTGATTGGCATATCAGCTCTACTGAATCAGACTGATCCTGTTAGAGGGACATTAATGCTAGATGTTTATAAACAGTAGTGCTCAAGAGTACAGAGCCCTAAAGGTCTAAAGCTTTTCAGTAAGTAAAGACAACAGGCTCCGTCTTGAAGATAAGAAACAGAGCAGGGGGTAACATCACCATCCCGACCACTGCTGGAGCAATGCGAGCAGAGGGAGGTGGCCGGTAACTAGGGAATTTGTGTGGAAATACAGGAGATAAGATCTGCTTCTAACTCTGGAGGGAGGCAAATGCAGACTTTATTTGTCTTTGTTTACATTTTAAAGCTAATCAATGAATTGGGAATACCCCTTTAAATATATTTAACATTATGGGTGACATGTATGTTCTTGGTGCAAAGAGGCCAGTTCTAAATACCTTTCAAGCAGTGTAGAACGCGCCAGAAAGTATGAACCTGCTCTACTGTGGGTCTTAGATTTGGCACTTTCTAGTTCCACTACGACAACTCAGGCCCAGGTAAACCACTTTTAACTTGGTCTGGCTGTTCCAGCAGTAATGCGCCCAGTTTTGCCGTCCTACAGTCATAAATGTTTAGAATAATACAGTTGCAGTGCGACACGCCTCCAGAACGCCCCCACATCTCAGGCACATTACAAAGGGCTGCGGGCGCCGCAAAATGCGCTGAAATTTGGAGTGCGCCTGCTCATACATTGAGAGAACGGGGCTGCGCTAGTTTTTTGGCTTAAAGGACATCAGAATACTGGCGCAGCCCTGTATATACATGTCACCCTATGTCCCCTGAAAATAGGAGTGTTAAGGGGAAGCGCGGAATGACCTGGCAGGGTGCTATGGACGCCTTTGCCCCTACAGTGTCTGATTATTCAATTGTATGTGCATCCTAAGGATAATGTTACAAATGAATTCAAGGGAAAAGATCAGTATCCTGCTTCTCTCCAGTTCCCTTGAACCAGCCATTATTTTAACAACACATACGGGAGAACTGTCCAGATCCCACCGCTGCTGTTCTAGAACAATGGGGCCTTAATGTATGGATCTGTAATGACCAGCGGTGTCTGTAGGCACTGACACTGTGGATGGAGGGTATTTGGTGTGGATCCACTGTCGTCACCGAGGGCGAAGGTGGTGTAAGTGGAGACCACACCAGGCAGTGGAGTCTAAGGGGCCCCCAGTCTTCACCAAAGCGCACCGCAAGACCAGAACGGACTTCGCTGCAGGGAACCCCCAGGTCGCTACCCCTGACGTGGTGACAGCCGAGGTGCAGAATAAGAAGGTTGGCTACAGACTGAGATGACAATGTCACAGATGACCATCCCAGATAGGAACAAACTGGTACAACGGCAGGATATAGCAAATAACGTACAGCAGACTGGTGCAGCGGTAGGTAGACAGCAGTAGTAAACACAGGTGCAGGAACAGCAGTAAACAACAGCCAAGTGGTCAGGAGCTCTGATGGACATTTCTGACCTGACAGGTCTCAGACCAGCAGGACGGCATGGAATAGCAGAGCTGGATGTACACGGGGAAAGCAGGCAACCTCGCAAGAAGAGCAGGAAGCAGTGCTCGGGAGCTCAGGTGGAACAATAATGAACTGACACTGGAGCAGGGCAGGAAGTTCCTTAAGTGCTAGGAGGTCAAAGATCAATGGGCAGGTAATTGGGACACTGTCACTTTAAAAATCAGAACAGTGCCGCGCATGTGCCCAAGGGGGCGCTTGTTCACACACAGGATGAAGGAGCGAGGGTTGGTGAGCAGAAACTGACATAGGCATAAGTGGCATAGGTGGCGGGATAACCTCATGCTGTTAACGCCAGATACTAGCTCCTGGAGCTAGCTGTTCAGCAGGAGAGAGGGAAGAGGTGAGTATAATTTTTTTTTTCTGTTTTCTAATCATTCAGAGGGGCATATAACCTACAGGAGATTAAATATACCTGTAGGTGGCTGTAAAACTACAGGGGGCATATATACCTACAGGAGGTTATATATTTACAGGGGGCTGTATACCTACAGGTGGCATATATACCAATAGGGGGCTGTATACCTATAGGGGGCATAAATTTACAGTGGGCTGTATACCTACATGGGGCATCTCTATCTACAGGAGACTGTATAACTACAGAGGGCTGTATATAGACCTACAGGGGGCTGTATAATTACAGGAAGCTGTTTACCTACAGGGGGCTGTATATATACCTACATGGGTCTGTATATCTGCAGAAGGCTGTATACCTTTTGGGAGCTGTATACCTACAGGGAGCATATATAAATACCTGTCTACAGGGGGCTATATACCTACAGGGGGCTGTATACCTACCAATCTACATCAGACAACATACCTACAGGGGCTATATACCTACAGGGGGTTGTATACCTACACGGGACATACCTAACTGTCTACAGGGGGCTAAATACCTACATGGGGCTCTATAACTATCTACTAAGGGCAATATAACTACAGTGGCTGTATATCCACCTACGGGGGGCTGTATACCTACCTATCTACAGGGGGCTATATAACTACAGGGGCTACATATCTACAGGGGGCTTGTAAAGGAGGACAAATTTAATATATAATATCTTTATTGCATTTTATGAGAAAGGTATAGCACGTTATAAGTTGTCCCTTACAGTTTAGAAAAGGTTAACAGTTTAGAGAAAGTGACAATTGGGACTGTTAGGCTAAGTTCACATGGCTTATTCACGGCGTAATTGTGGGACGGATTTTGTCCCGCAATTACGGTGTGTGCTGTGCAGCATGGGCGGGGCAGCAGGGGGTGGGGGTGGGCGGCAGCTCGCTGGCCCCATAGACATCCCTTATCCACGGCGCGTATCCCGCCGGGATAATGTGCATGTCACTTTCTCCCCGCCCGGCGAGGGGAGACGTAATACATAGTTCTCTATGAGAACTGTGGAATACCATAATGCCTGGGATGGATTTCAGCCGTATTGGAGCGCAATACGGCTGAAATCCGTCCCAGAATCAGCCTGAGGTGCCAATCAGGAGGGCAGAAGGGGGCGGAGCTGGAGGCCAGGCAGACAGTTGGGGGAGAGAGCCAGTCAGTTCTGTAGTCAGTCAGTAGTTGGAGCTGTGCAGAGTGTATATAGTTTTAGTTAAGAGCAACTATGAAAGGGGACCCCTGGTTTTTAAGGCGCCAATAGACAGGGCAGGCTGAGGCAGAAGAGAACAGACAACTCACTGATATACCCAAGATTAAGTAGGCACCAAGACAGAAAGAGAAAGTGGAGACCCAGGTGGAGTGGACCCTAAAGAGAGTCACACAATCCATAAATAGAGGTGGGCAGTTTGCGGGACTGCCAGAAGAATCCGGTGTGTCCTGTGTCGCCAGGCGCCAGCACCTTGCACAGCTGTGCTGGGTCAGAATAAAAAGTGGATTGTGAGAAGTGTCAATGGGTCCAGAGATATGAGAAGTGTTGAAGTGACATGTGCCTTACTGATTAACCTTGTAACGTCCACAAGTAAAGCGGCGTGAGTAAAGCCTGAAGATTCCCTGGAGTCAGCGTGTTGTCTGCTTTATTTACCGCTGGTGCATCACACCTCCACTACATGCCTGGTACTTCATCTATCTCCGCAATAATTACCATCTAATAACCTGCACATATTTTACAGGCTACTTACCTACAGGGGGCTGTATACCTACCTGCCTAAAGGGGGCATATATACCTACCTATCTAATGGGGCTATATATCTACTTACAAGGAGCATATATACCTATCTACCTACAGGGAACATTATCTCCAACTAACAGTGCAACTATAGAGCACTATACAGAGATGCTGAGAGCACCTGTGGCTCTATAGTACGGAGCTTTCTAAAGGTAACCCAAGGGTGTGGAGATATAATTTTTTTTACCATGTTATCTTTTTTAGTCTAAATCCAGAAGAGGGTGAACTGGAGACTAAAATAATTTCTTCAAAAGAGCATCTCAGTCACTAAAACCTGAAGCATCTCTACATGAATTTTTATGCTGTTGAAGCATTTCATTTTTCCAGTCTTTTCTTAATCGCTAATTAATTTGAACAATGTGCTGATTATATAGTGTAATTGAAGCAGTCAGAGATCATTTAATTGTTCCACAAAAGAATAAAAATTAATAATATAGATTCTAATGACAGGGAGATAACGGAAAATTCCCTATTTTTAGTGTAGAGCAGAATTGGATCACAACCAACGAAGGCCTTTGCCCTGCCTGATGATGGGTAATAGCCTTCTCTTGTCTCACCTGATTGAGAATATGATGGCCTTGAAAGGAATCAATATATTTTATTAGATCATTTGTCTTTTTTATGCATGGCTGAGTGTCAGTGTCACTGGGGTGATGTGGAGAGGAATGGTGCGGTATGATGCAGGGGACGCTTGTGGTTCCTATGCCCGATATGCTGGTTGAGGGTAGGAGACCTAGTTGAAACTGGCGCCAGTAACCAGTGTTAAAAAAAGGCAGTAAGCTGTGGGGCGATGCCAATGCCACAAATTCCTTTTTTAATTAAACCCTTAATGCCACTTGTTAGTTTTCCCTTTGCATTAATTTTTATCGCCTTCCCTTCCAAGAGCCATACATTTTTTATTTTTCCACCTACATAGGCATATGAGGGCTTGTTTCTTGCGAGACAAGACGTACTTTTTAATGGGGCCACTGAATGTACCATATAATGTACTAGGAAACCCCCAATACATTTAATATGGGGTGAAATGTAAAGCCCCACCCCCACATAATTGTGATATTTTTGTAGGGGTTATGTTTTTATGGAGTTCACTTTTACTGTTCAGTATAAATTACATTATCTGTATTCTGCAGGTCGGTATGATTCCGGCGACACCTAATTTGTAGAGTTTTTGTTATCTTTTAATACTTTTAGAAAAATGAAAAATGTTTCTATTTTTTAAGTTTGTGCTGCAGTCCCATTTTTTTGTTTTCAATCTATGCAGCTGAATAAGCTGAAGTGTTGCTTTTATTGGTACCATTTTGGGATACATGTGACTGTTTAATCACTTTTTTCCCATTTTTTTTGGTAATGCAACATTCACCGTATGGGATAAAGGATGATTTATTTTAATAAATTGGAGTTTTACAGATGCAGCATATGGTAGGGTGTAATAGAAGCAGTGATGAAAGCTTAATAAATACCTCCAAAGCTGCCACAGCAACGCGATGTGAGGGGTGGCAGACATAGGTTCCATATTCAAATGTCGCAGCCACAATCCCCATGGCGTCTAAAGGGTTAAACAGCTGTGATCAGAGCTGCTTTGATTCCAGCTGATAGCAGTAGGTCCCAGCTGTAATATGCAGCTGTTATCTACCAAGTAAGGAGAGGACTCAGCAAGTGAGCCTGCTTCATACCAGTGCATGAAAAGTCCATATGGGGCTGATATCAGCCAAGCTGGACTCTTCAGGCACAATATAGTAATATAGTGCTGCCTTTGTCTCTCTAAACAGGTTTCTAAACAGCAGGGTGGAAGGTTTCAGAGCTCTAAAGAGTTAACGATTGTCATTAAGTAAAAAACTTCCTGTTCTGCTGTTAAGACACAGCAGGAGGTGATGTCACCATGGTGGTCATTGCTGCTAGAGCACAGAGAGGTGGTCGATATCCTAGGGAAGCTTGTGTACAAAAGTAGGAGATAAGATCTGCAGGGAAGCAAAATCTGAACGGCAATGTGTTTGGTAATAATCTTTATTTACATATGTCTGCATGTTTAACCGTTAAGCCTGCTTTGGACTTAAGGACCAGGCCCCATTTTTCACATCTGAGATGTGTCCGATTGTCTAGTAATAATTGTTTGATACTTTTACCTATCCATATGATTTTGAGATTGTTTTTTCGTGACATATTGCACTTTAAGTTAGCAATTAATTTTGGTTGATACAGTCCTTGTTTATTTGTGAAAAATCTCAAAATGTTGTAAAAGTTTGGAAATATTTGCCATTTTTAATGATCAAAAATCTCTGCGTGTAAGACCGATAGTTATACCACACAAAATAGTTTATAACTAGCACTTATGTGTTCTTTATGTCAGCATCATTTTTTAAATGTCTTTTTATTTTTTTCTATAAAGAAAGCTTGTATGCACTGCAGGAGTCCAATGATCTGATCAGGCACTGGTGGTCAGATCGACGTGATCAGGAGCAAAAGTATTTGTTGAACAACGCGTTCGTCATGTCTCGATGTTATACAGCCAATAGCTTACCAGAAACATACCTATGACCTATTACACAATTTGTACACATTTATTAATTAAAAAATCACACTAGAATTCAAAGAAAACATAAATAAAAAAAACATACAATGTATATTAAAATATTTTATATAGTGCTATTGGGATCTTATTAGATGTATGTATATTGTTTATTGTGTATTGTATATTGTTAGTGAAGCAGTTCAATGTTTGTTCTACACTCAAGCAGGGGGATAATATATCTAGATGTTATCGGGAGCAACATATTATCTAATGAAGGGCATAAGAATCTCTGTTTACCCTTAGAAGCCGGTAAGATTCATATCGCAGATCTTTAAGGGAAGGGAAATTTATTCTGATTAAGGTACCATCTAAATTCCATCCTTAACAGTCCAAAGGACATTTCATATAAACCTTCCATGAATTGGTGAATGATGAATTTAGTAAATTAAATACAAAATCAAAGAAAAATAAAAAATATCAGAAAAATAACCTCACCCGGAAAGAAAAAAGTATTGATTAAATAATTCAAAGAAAACATTGTTATTTGGGCAGCCAATGAGGGGGGAGGCACAGTGATAATGGATTTGTCATATTATCAGGAAGAGGCAAATAGGATTTTGTCTGATAGAGATTGCTATGAGGTAAAATTGGAAGATCCTTCTTAAGGGATTCAACAAAAAAATACCCAAGTGTTCGAAAAAGCACACGGATGGTACATTAGATAAAAAAGAAAAAACTGAAATCATAAATCAATTTCCCCGCAAAATATTTTTTGCTGAACATTCATAAAGATCTATAGAAACCTCTTGGGCATCTCGGAAACAGACAGCTCATCAAGTAACCTATCCCCTTACATAATCCTGTATTTACAGGACTATGTAAAAACACTACCAAGTTTTCTGAGAGACTAATAAAAATACTGACCAACACACCATATAAAGAGGAGTATATATTCATTACTATGGACCTTAACACACTCTACAGCAACACTGAACACAAATTAGATGTTCAATGTTTAGCACCCATTTTAGACAATGATGGAAATCTAATTGCAGGGCAAAGATCCTTTCTGAAGAAAGGGTTGATACTTATAATGGAAAATAACTTCTTTATATATGGAGAGGCTATATACAGGCAGAGGAGGGAAACAGTGATGGGAACACGGGCTGGCCCCTTCTATGCTAATTTATTTATGGGATGCTTTAAGAGGGAGTATATATATCCTCAAAATATCAACAAAAAATTGTCATTTACCCTAGATTCATTGATGATCTGTTCTTTGTATGGAGCGGATCACCCAAGGAAGCAAAGGAATTCATTAATCATCTAAATACAAGCACTTGGGGAATATCGTTCACCTCTAAAATGAATCCTGATAAAACTGACTTTCTGAATCTCATAATTAAAAAAGATAGTAGGGAGGATAAATATAGTATGTGCTCATACTATCGGTAGATACAAATGGGTACTTAAGTTTCCATAGCTGCCACTACAAAAAATGCCCTATGGGCAGTTAAGGAGGATGAGAAAAAAAACTGTTCAGATGACCAAATATTTTGGTGTCTAACAGAAATTATAGTCAAAAGATTAAAAGAAAAAGGTATCCTCATGGCATTATAAACCAAGCCGTGATCAAAGCAAGTGACCAACTACCTAGAAAACCAGGTATTAACTTTTAAAGAGCCGTTCTGATAAAAGAACAGATCACACCAGTAGAATTGCTAGAATCAATATGGAAAACAATCAAAATATACGTAATACATCCCAAATTGGAAGTGAGAAATGTGGGCAAAAAGGGTGTTGTTTCTGCCCATCTATAAATGTTACCAATACTTTTGTTTCCATAAAGTAGAAATCAGGAGAATTTTTTTTAAAAAGATAGTTTTGTTATATATACTGGAGTGCCCATGTGGCCTCCAGTATATAAGATGTACCACCCAAAATGTACAGAGAAGAATGAATGTACACATATATAATATACAGTACATAAAGGGTATATGTTACACAGTGTATCTAGATTTTGCGGAACATCATGGAGCTAATTCAACTGAGATGAAAATTACATAGACATAGACCAGGTACCAGCTATGGCTCTTCATAGAATAGAATTATTAAATAAAAGGGAGATGTTCTAGATGTTCAAACTGCAGACCATCTTCCCTATTGGGCTCAATGAAACCACAGAAGTAATATAAATAATATAAAATAGGAATGACTAATTATTATTAAGCTCCTCTCTGCTCTTCTCCTATAGTGTTAGCATTTAAGATCCACGATATGAACCTTAACGGCTTCCGAGGGTAAACAGAGATTCTTGCGCCCTTCATTAGATAATGTTGCTCCCAATAACATCTAGATATATTATCCCCCGTCTTAAAGGGGTTTTCTCACCGCAGACTTTCACGGGCATCTTTTGCTTACTCTGTCTCTCTTACAGTTTCAATCCAGGGGCGGTTCTCTCCTCCCTGTAGGCGTGTGTAACCTCACTGCTTCCTCCCTAGTCCTCATTCTGTATGATAAGTGGGAGAGAGCTCTGAAGACCTCCTGCAGTGGTCAGTTCTCATATCTGCAGAGCTGTCACCTCTGTAACAACCTCTGAAACAAATGTGAGACATGCACTCTGCTCCCCCCTCTGTTATCAGGCAGGAGGTATAGGGGGAGCAGAATGTATAAGGCTGTGTTATATGGGTGTGGAAAGAGTGAATCTAGCAGCTAGAGACTCAATAATTACCAGATCCTTCACATAGAGCTATCATTGGGAGAGAAGCAGAGAGGAGATCAGACAGCTTTTGTTACACAACTCAGAGGGAAGTTAGAGGAGGATAATGAGAACAAAGCCTGCCAGCAGCTAGCAGTAAGCTCAGACAGCCAGTTTCAGTTTGACACAGCTCAGAGGTGAGCAAGCACAGAAAGTGCAGGCAGACAATCACCACACAGGGGTTGTGCCCCGACCAGGGCTGAACTAAATATCAGACAGCCAATCACAGCACAGGGGGCGTGGACCAACCTCAGGCTTCAGATTTAGCTCTAGACACTTACAGATTAGCTAATAGCTGCTATACTAAATGATTTAGGTAATACAAACCAATTGCAAAAGTGCTTATTTTTACTGTCCCCATCATTACAGATTTGATCTTTGTAGCGAGAAAACCCCTTTAATTGTAGTCGGAATGAGTTGTGCTGACCAGATGTACAACTCCAAAAGGTGAGCATTTTATTTGTATTTACCCTGTGTTCCCGAAAATAAGACAGTGTCTTATATTAATTTTTGCTCCCAAAGATGCACTAAGTCTTATTTTCAGAGGATGTCTTATTTTTCAAGGAAGAAGAATTCACATTTATTGTTGAACAAAAAAAAGAATATTTATTATATACTGTATAGTAGTACAGACTTGCACAGCAGTGAAGAGCGTACGGTATGGCGGATTCCGAACACCAGGAGGAGTTCACCACAGCACACTTGTACCTACAGCACAGCAGGGACAGTGTACGGTATGGCGGCAGGCGACAGGATGACGGCAAACTGTGTGCAGTCCTATATCTGGCGGTAGGGGACAACAGAGATGGCAGCAGGTGACTGGGTTCTTGATGCCTTGCCTGCACATTTACAAGTGATGGCCGTGGAAGGAACATCGGGGTTGGAAGCAGGTGCATTCAGCTGTTCTGCAATGGAAAGTGAAGGCAGGGGACAACAGTGGTGGGCTAAAAAAGAATCACAGCTGCATGCTCTGGTGTTCTGTTCAGCGGGCATGCTTTCAAACAAAAGCTTTGTTAGGTCTTACGTTTGGGGGATGCCTTATTTTCGGGGAAACATATATAAGGGATAAAAAACATTGCCCTAGGAAGCGCTTGTCATCTCGTCTTTTGTCCTTTGGGGGTTATAAAGCTAGCATACATTTTTCACATTTTCATGAAATTTGGCAACATGGATATTTTTAGGAACCAGTCCAGTTCTGAAGTGGCTTTGAGGGACCTGTATTTTAGAGACCCCCAATAAATGACTCCATCTAAGAAACTGCACCCCTTAAAGTATTCAGTGGAATTTCAAAGTTTAATCTTTTTGCATATTTTCAATTTTAATGTAACTCAATATTGATTAGATTAGAAATATCCCACATTTTGCCTTTGTATACTGGTTGACTCATTTACAAGCCTCAGAATAAGAGAAGCACCTATTGGATTTTGGGGTCCTATTTTGATTAGGATTTAGGCACCATTTCAGGTTTGCGGATGCCCTAAGGTGCTAAAACTTAACATGCCTAACTAGAACTCATTTGGGCAAATTTACTCCTTAAAGGAGTTTTCTCAGTACAGGCTTTCAGCATACTTCAATGTGTTTGTATTTTTGAATTCAGGGGCGTGCTTCTTGTCTGCCTCTTCTCCTCCACCTTCCCCCCTCCCCTCAGCACACAGACAGCTCTCCTTCTATACAGCAGGGTAAGGGCGAGGGGGTTTGCTGCCAGAGTTAACCCTGTGTGTGCCTGCCTAGATCTGCTACTCACTGCTGAATCAGCTGCACTGTCAGTTCCACAGAGTCAGGAGACAACAGGGAGAGGACTGATCTATGAGTGTGGAGAGGTCTGTGAAGCTGTGTATGCTAATAGCAGAGCAGGGGGGATGCAAGTGTTCCTATACCCCCTGCTTAGCATACAAATTTCCACATCTCAAGCAACAACAAACCCTGTCAGAATAGACACAGGGCAGCTGTGAAGTGAGTTACTATAATCACAATGTGTCATTATTACAGCAGAGCAGGGATTGGTATGAACCGTTCACATGCTCCCCTGATCTGTTCTATTATTATAGTCAAAGCTCCACAGATACATCATGATTATAGTAACACACTTCACTACTGTCGCATCTACTGACCACAGATCAGCCTCACCTCTGCTCTCCTCAATCTGTGTAGAGAGCAGGAGGGAGCAGGCACACACAGGGTTAATCCACACAGACACAGAAGCCAGAGCCCTCCCCCTCCCTTCCCTACAGAATCATACTGTGCTCTGACCTGTATTCATAAACAGATGAGTCACCAGGACTAGCAGCCAGTGAGATAACAATCAACAGGTCAGCTGCTATAGTGATCTCAGGAGCTGATGCACTACTACTAACAGGGATAACTCAAAATCATGGGACATTGTAATAAACATAAAAGGGCAAAGCTGCTTGTATTTTAAAGATCTTGTACTTACAACCCAATCATTGTAGCAAGATAACCCCTTTAAGGAATATATCCAGGGCTGTAATGAGTCTATTGACCCAACCGGTGTTTCACAGATTTTTTTAGCATTGGGCCATGAAAAAAAAACAAGTTGCATTTTTTTCTAATTATATGCAGTTTGAACTAAATTTTTGTTATTTTCATGTTTTATATTTAATTTTTATATGTGGCGGAAAAGGCACCTCAAAATTAATAGCCCAATTTCTTCCAGGTTTGGCAATACCCTATATGGAGGTATAAATTCCTGTTTAGGTGCATAACAGGATGTACAAGGGAGGGACCACTATTTGGCGTTTGGAAATTAGATTTTGGTGCGTGCAATGTTGACCCTGACTTACTAGTATAGGTGAAAACTTCTAGCAGTCATCCCATTTTGGATTACTTACACCTCAGGAAATGTATATAGAGGTGCATTGTGCATCTTTGGACCACATGCATATTACAGTTTTTTGAGCATTGGGCTGTGAAAATGAAAAACTTTCTATAAGTATCATTTTGGGGTTCATATGACACTTTAATTGCTTTTTATCAAGGTTTTTGGAAGCCAGAATGAACAAAAGACAGCAATCTTGGCAGTATTTATTTTTATTTTTTACAATGGTCACCATGCGGTATAAATGACAGAATTGCAATTTTTTGTTCATCCCACAGCACATAAAATGGAATTAAAAGCGATCAAAGAGTCATATAAATGCCATAGTGGTACCAATAAAAATGTCACTTCATCCCTCAAAAAAAAGGCCTTACACAGCTCTGCATATGGAAAAATAAAAAAGTTAGACTATCAGATCATAGCAATGCATAAATATTGTTTTACATATTAAAAATACTTTTTTTTTAAATGCGTCTACATATATATGAATTGGATATCTTCATCATATTGACTCACAGAATAAAACTAACTTGTCCCGTATACTGCATGGTGAGCGCTAGTAAAAATTAAAAACATTACAAGGATTGCTGTAATTTCTTTACCCTGCCTTTCAAAAAACGGATTTAAAAGCAATAAAAAATCCTTATCCCACAAAAAATGATACCAATAAAAACATCAACCCTGCAAAACACAAGCCCATAATATCTCTATACACATAAAAATAAAAAAGTTATGGCTCTGACTATGGCGGTGCAAGAATATATTTTCCATTTTGAATAAAAGTGTTTTTATTGTGTAAAAGCAGTAAAACATAAAATATGTAAAAATTGCTGCAACTGTATCAACCTTCTGAGTAAAGCTAGCATGTTATTTATATCGCCACTGTAAAAAATAAAAATAAAAAAACACTACCAGGATTGCTGCAATTTGCTCAAAACACCTTACAAAAACCTTGATAAAAAGCGATCAAAGCATTATATGAACCCCATAATTGTACCAGTGAAAACATCAACTCATCCTGCAAAAAAAACCAGCCCTTAATCAGCTGCATATACAGAAAAATAAAAAGTTTTGGCTATCACACTATGACAACATGAAAAAGCTATTTTTATAAACGCATTTCTATTGTGTAAAAGTCATAAAACATAAAAAACTATTATAAAATTTATATCATTGTAATTGTACCGACCTGTAATGCTATCATGTCATTTATATCACATGATAAATGCTGTAAAAATGAAGCCCAAACAACAATGGCAGGCCCCCCCACCCCCCTCGCTTTTCACGGCCCAATGCTGAAAAAACTGTGGAACACCTGTGGGGTCGATATACTCGCTTCACCCATGCATATATTCCTTAAGGTTTTTAGTTTTTTCCCAAAAGGGTCCTTTTTGGGGTGTTTTTTAAGTTTTTAAAACTTTAGGGGGTCCACCCCCCAAAAAAACCCACAATTGGGGCTTTTAAAGAAAAAAATAATAAAAAAGAGCCCCCAAAATCCAGTAAGTGCTCCCCCAATTTTTTAGGCCCTTTTGGTTTGGGGCTAAAAAAGCGCACTAGGACCAAATACGGGATATCTCTAAAAACACAGAATTTTGGTGGGAAACAATGTCCCAATTTGGGATTTTATGGTGAAATCGACTTTTTTTCCAGAGAAAAATGTATACAAATCTGCAAAGAAAGTTAAAAATTTTGAAAAGTTACCCCAGTTTGCCCTTTAATTTTTTTGTGAAAAACCTAATCGGTTAAAAAACCCCTACATTTTTGTTTGAATCTTTTAGGGGTGTAGTTTCTTTCATGGGGCATTTAGGGGGCATCTAAAATAAAAAAAAAAAAAAAAGGGCCCCCTTAAAAACCCCATCAGAACGACTTTTCCCAAAAAAAAAAAAATTTTTTGTTTCAAAATTTTTTTTGAAAATTTGAAAAAGTAAATTAAGTTTCTAAGCCCTATAATGTAAAAAAAATAAAAATAAATATGAAAAATGGGTGCCAAACCCACAGTAAGAAAATATTTTAATAAAGCTAGTTTTAAAAAATTTCTTAATTTGTTTGGAATAATCATCAGCTTAAAACACCGAAATTTTTCCCACTTTAAAAATGGCAAATTTTTTAAAAAATTTAAAGATTTTTTGATATTTTTCACAAATTTTAAAAAAAATTTTTATGGACCAAAAATTTTTTATTAACTTAAAATACAATTTTTTAAAAGGGAAAAAAATCTCTAAATACATGGAATTTGGTAAAAGATTAACAAAATGAAAATCAGATTTTAAAAAAAGGGGCCCAAGGGAGGGAGAGGAAGGGGTTTGGGAAACTGAGGAGGCCAAGAATTAAGCGTCACTCGGGCCGGCTGCTATCACTCCGTCGACCGCAGCTCTCATGCTCCACTAGCATCCAGCACCAGTGAAGGGGGTCTGGACTTTAAGATGAAAGGTGGGAGTTGTTCCCCCCGGGGCACAGAAAGGTGGTCTGTCCCCAACTGCCTGCATTTTGAAGGGGGGTGGGTGATGGGGCCCTTGATGTGGGGGTGGGGGAAATTTACAAAAGGAAAAAAAAAGTTAAAAGTTGGGCAAAAAAATCTAATGACAGGAACAGTGATCCTCTAACCAAATATAGTCTTTTATGTGCAATTTCCAGCAGACAAATGTGGAGCTTGCCTTAACTACAACATGCAATGGACATCCCTAAGTTGTTAAATTTATTGGGCCAGGCAAAGGCAAACTGGGTCCCAATGGGTGTGAGGTCTAGGGGGAAGGAATTACTATTATCTCACAAAGTCCTGAGAATCCAAAGTCCAGCACAGCTCAGTTGAGACTTTCTTCGGTGGGATAATCCTTTCCTCATGCTCTGTGTCCACTCCCATGTGGCCAGACAAGATTAGGGGTTAAGTTAAAGGGGTTGTCTCGCTACAATGATTGGGTTTTAATTAAAAGATCTTTAAAAAACAAGCAGCTTTGCAATATATGTTCTTTTCAAATGTCCTACTGATTTGAGCTAGCCTGTTCATAGGAAATGCCCCAGCTTCTCAAATTTCTATAGCAGCCGACCTGTTGATCCTTATCTTACTGGTTGTCAGGTCCTGAATGACTTTATCACCTTTGAAGACAGGTCGGAGCAGAGAGCCCTCCCGCACAGAATGCTTCTGTAGTGTAGGGAGAGGAGGGAGGACTCTGGCTTCTATGTCCATACTGCCTGGGTTAACCCTGTGTGTGCCTGCTTCCTCCTGCTCTCTACACAGATTGAGCAGAGATAGGGTGATCAATAGATGTGACAGCAGTGACCCTGTTTGTTACTATAATCATGATGTCCTGTGGAGCTGTAACTAAAATAATACTATACAGATTGTGAACAGTTCATGCTGTGCTGTACTAGGGACACATCCTGAGTAACACTTTTTCAGCTTTCCTGCCTCTGTTCTGAAGGGTTTGTTTGTTGTTTTCTGGGGATGTGGAGATATGTAAGCTAAGCAGATGTGGAGATATGTAAGCTGTTCTTTCTATTAGCAATCATAGACCTCTCTAGGCATGAGCACACACAGGGTTAACTCTAGCAGCAATCCCGGATAGCTGCCCTGTGTGCTGAGAGGAGGGGGGAAGAGGGAGGGTGAAGAGGGAGGGGGGAAGAGGCAGAGAAGCTAGCACGCCCCTCAATTCAACTCCCATTCACAGACAGAGTCTGAAAGCTATTAATGAGACAACTCCTTTAACGCTGACCTCTGAGCCCAGAGGCAGCACGGCCTAAGTTAGAATAGCATGATGGATTGCTTCGCTAACAGCTGCAGATGATGGCACTCATGCCCTAAAGGTTGATATCAGTGGAGAAAGGACCCATTAACAAGCTCCCCTGGAGAGACCCATAGCACAAAATTTACCTATCTTTTATTACCTACTAATCTACCCCCATCCTTGTGTTGTCATGGTTTTTCCTTCCGAAGCTTTGAGTAGCTGCAGATGGTTACATTTCTGCAAGACAGCATGACTATACACAGTTTACAGACATGTGCAGATGCTGTTAGGCTATGTCCATACAGCATAGAAAAACGATTATATTTTTGGCGGTTTTAGGATTCTAAAACTGCTGAAAATACGATCGTTCAGCCAGTCCATAGAATATAGGCTACGCAGGTCGTTTTTTTTTCCGATCATATACTGGCGCCGCCGGTTTTTGGAACATGTTGTAAAAACCACCGACACCTGGCGTCAGTTTCCTGTACATTCAATTGTACAGGTTCACGGAAAAAAACTTACACAGACCCAGTTTTTGCGCAAAACCTGACAAAAACCGCTGTAGTGCATCGGACAAAAAACAGTCTACGATTGGACGTTTTTTGTCTGATGCTTAGCGGATTTAGCCTTGGAAACACAGAATTTTTTTTTACATCAATTGCTCAAAAAACACAGAAACAAGGCCATCTTCACAGCTCAAAGGCTCTACTGAAAACTGAACCCAGTAAAGAGGCAACACTGGCACCTATGCTTGGGAAAGATAAACAGGTGCAGCTGATTGCTGAGCAGTAGTTCACATACCCCCCCCCCCCCCATTAGGGGAACAATTAGACTGCACATTAAATTGATACCTATTGACAAAGTATGCAGAAAAGCCACAGTATAATACATGGGGAGATTGCACAAGTGCAAAAATACCGATAAAACAACCACTCACACGCCTGCTATGTGTGAGGGGGGGGGTTTCTGATATTATAATTGCATATAGATAAGGTGATACAGAGGGGTACCATTAACACAGATACATGTAGTGCACCATGTTGGCTTACAGCCTGTAACACCACTACTATTCGATTGGAGCGGGCTGCCCATCACTTTTGGGTGTCCAACGCAAAAATAGACCCCTCCCCCCCCCAACCGCTCCCCAGTACTTTTGGGCAAAGAAAATGACATACTGTAAAAATATCAAATATTAGGTATTAGTTGATACAGTGGCCACTATATTTCATAAGCTCGCAACCGGCGTCAACGGTCCTCATGTCTTGCGAGTCCCTACACTAACAATTTACAGAAAAAATGGGACATTAATTACTCAAAAACACAGAAGCAAGGCCATACTCACAGCTCAAAGGCTGGACTGAAAACTGAACCCAGCAAATTAGCCTTAGCTGAACACAAGGGTGAAATAGGGGTAATTTCTAAAACATTCCTAGTGCAATCATAGCAAAAAACAATTATCAATAAACATTATCAAACATTTTTAACCATTAGTAGTATACCGTACTACCTACTCCTGTATACTACAGTAAGGGGTTAAAGCTACGCCTTTGACTACGTGTTGGTGTAGGTAGAATTCACTGCATTGCTCTGTCCTGCTTCCACCCATTTAGCAGTCAAAAAAACAAAAAAATGTCTATACTATACTATAGAATTTAACATCTTTACATGTTAATATTTGGTGTAGTAAAAATTCCAGAGGCTCGTTTCTGTGTGTGAAATCGATTCTTCTCATTCTGAGCCAGTATTTATCTTCTCCCGTCTAAATGAAGATGAATACTTATCTTGTGACCTTCATAATTTCCTGACCTCCAGCAACAAACACGAGAACATCGGCAAGGGATCCTGGAGCCGTTCATTAATATCATCTCTGCAATTTCCCCATGTCAGCTGGCTTTGTACTTTCATGTGTTTGCTGAGAGAGAGAGGTGTTTGATGTTGTTCTACTTATGGTTCATCAAAGCTTCTTCGGTCATTCTATTTCATGGTTCTCCTGCAAAATACCTGCATAAAATCTCTTTATGAAAGTAATAGTCGGGGAGGGCCTTGCTGACATACATTTTTAGGTTGAGGGATATGGCTTGACAGTAAACTAGTTAAGAAGAGGCAGAAGTGTATCCGAATGTTTAATGATATTAAAAAGTACAATTGCATGAGAACTTGTAAAATACAAAAAGGGCCTGTTGTAACATATTGATTTGTTCAGTTAGGTTTACACTTAAATTATTCCAAAAAATATACGTAGCTGAAAATTGTATGCGGATATTCGATAGATATAATAAAATGAAATACGAAGTGTCAATTAAAACCATAAACAGGTTATGTGTATTCTTAAGGTAATTTAAAAATAAGTAAAGTGAGGAGAAAAACACTAAATGATGACATCCCAGGATATATTCACGCCATGGGAGGCATATAAGTATAACATATACAGAATACTAGCAAAATTACTTCGTACACGTCGTATGAGGTACACTGAGTCTCTCTCTGGCTGTGATGTGGTAGTAGTACAGTAATATAGGAAAGTATAAGGTGCATGGTGTCTCTTTCTGTACAGTACAGTATTACAGGGAGGTATGAGGTATGCAGTATTCTTTACAGCCCTTCCCTTTTTGCAAATACGTAAAGAACAGTATGACCTCGAGAATTAAAACCTGGTCTTAAAGGGAATGTGTCATCAACAAATGAGTTATTGTTTAAAGGGGTTTTATCGTTACAAAGATCATGTCTCAGATTATGGGTACAGTAAAAATAAGCACTTTTGTAATTGGGTTGCATTACCTCTGTCACTTGGTTTAGCAGATATCAGCTTCGCTGTAAATCTGTCTTCTATTTCTGCTGTTGCTGGTCAGAACGCCCCCTGGTCGATTCCTGTGCCCTAGACACGCCCCCTGCAGTCTGATTGGCTGGCTGAAATTTCATTCAGCCTGTTGGGATATGCCCCTAGACAGGAAACCTCATGACACGTCCCCTGCGCTGTGATTGGCTGCCTGCACACTCTGTGTTTACTCCCCTCTGAGCTTTAAAATCGATAGTGAAACCGAGTATGCTGGCTCTATGTACATCTCAGCTCTAGGGGGAAGGATCTGGGCAATTACTGCCTGTTTAAAGGGCTTTTGCCAAGAGGTTGATTCACCTCCTCACAGGTTCAGTCCTTAAGCTGCTACTTGAAAAGAGGGCGTTCTGTTCCTCAGATCGAATGCAAGCCCGCCTCCTTATGACGTCATCATCTGTACTGTATAACATAAGGATTCAACACTGTGTCTGTATGAACTGCTTGTGTAGTGCAGTGCATAGGTGATCAGCTTAGCAAGACAGAGGTTGGGAGTTCAAGTCCCATCGTTTTTTGTTTTTTTTTTCTTTTATAAATTGTACACATATGTAAAGATATGAAAATATATGTGTAGACATCTATAATTTTATATATATACACACACACACACACATAAAGCTCCCCTATATAGTGTCCCATCCTCACAGTCACACCAAGCACTTCCAACATATGTGATACAATGCATATACTCTCGGGGATTAGACATGATATAGGGGAGCTATGTATGTGTATATATATCATTATAGATATTGACATATATATTTTAGGTCTCTCTACATATGTGTAGAATTTAGGGGTGGGGGGGGAAAAATATACCCTGTTGAGGGGACTAGAACTCCAAACCCCTTCGTTGTAAAACCAACACTCTACCGTTATACCATCAGCCCAAGTCAGTTGCAGGTTGTGCAGGTTCTTCTCTCAAAGCTGATTATTATTATTATTAACATTTATTTTAAAGCGCCATTGACTCCATGGCGCTGTACATTTGAGTGGGGGGGTCACATACATGATATGTCAAGTGAGTACAATAATGACAATGAATGACGTATAACTGGTACAGAGGGAGAGAGGACCCTGCCCGCAAAGGCTTAAAATCTACAAGGAGGAGGAGAGAGACTGGAGGTGAGGGGCAGACATGTGTGTGGGTAGTACAGTGGCAGCAGGGTTATTGTAGGTTATAGGCAATCCTGAAGAAATGGGTTTTCAGGTTGCCTTTGAAGCTGGTGAGAGTGGGGGAGAGTCTGAGGTGTTGGGGCAGTGAGTTCCAGAGTGTGGGGGAAGCGCGAGAGAAGTCTTGGAGACGGTTATGTGAGGAGCTGATAAGAGAACAGACAAGAAGGTCCTGTGAGGAGCGGAGATTGCGTGAGGGAGAAAATCGGGAGATTTGGGCAGAGATGTATGGAGGGGAGAGGTTATGGAGAGCCTTGTAGGTCATGGTTAGCACCTTGAAATGAATTCGCTGAGCTATTGGTAGCCAGTGAAGGGATTGACAGAGGGGAGATCTGATTTGGTTCTCCCCCCACTGTTTTCACTCATATCACTGACAGCAAGCAGAGATCTTTACTTGAAGCTGACATTTGTCCTTGTAGTTGAGTAAAGGTCTCTGCCTGTTGTCAGTACAATTTGGTTGAATACCACTCGAACCCGAAGTTAAAAGCTGCTGGCTTTAGTGTGTAAAACTAAGAGATATAAAACATTATAATAGGTGCTTGCTGCAGCTTGTGGAGCCCCAAGGCTGCAGACATAAGCATGCAGGAGGTTACAGAGCTGTTATAAACCAGACAACCCTCTGCATCCCCTGCTTCAAACAAAATTGATGATGTCACGTTCTTCAGTGAGGGGAGACACGCCTCTTGGGAGGGGGAGACACGCCTGCTGAGGGAGAGGACAGCCCCTGGATTTCAAACTCAATCTGAGAAAATTAGCAGAACCGCACGAGCAGCTAAAACGATAAATCCCCTTTAAATTCCGTTTTTATGTTAATCACATTTTTTTTTAGGAATTTTTGGTTGTTTTTTTTTCATTTTTCTTATCACTTTCAATATTTTTAATAATTCTTAACTCTTGCAGCTTTCACTTTGGCCACTAGGCCTTGTTTGCATTGCTTAACAGCAGTCAGAGAGATGTTTTACAGTAGCTTCATGCACAGAGGAGACTTAAGACTGAGTCAGTACCATTGACTTCTATAGGAGAGTTTTCTAGGCCTGCTCTGTGACCTGGGAAGAAGTCAGTGTGCAGGAAGGTTTAAAGAGTGAACTATGACTATCTCCTCTTGTGACTGGTGGATCCTGTGTTATCTATTCACACTGGTGTCTCCTTTCAGTTTGACCCTCTTTGTGCTGATAATGAGAGAACAAGGAGAATCTTTCTGTACATAACAAGTGTCAGACTATTATTAGGCTTAGTGGCCAAAGTGAAAACTGCAGGACTTAAGAATTATTAAAAAATAATTAAAGTGATATGGAAAATTTAAAAAAAAAATAACCAAAAATTCTTAAAAAATGTGATTAACATAAAAACGTGAGTTAAACAATAAGTCATTTTTGATGACACATTCCCTTTAAACCTTCCAGAGCACCTGATTTACTTGTGTGCCACATTTTGTGCAGATTTGTCCAGTCATATAGCCATGTATAAAGAATTTACAGCATTCACAGCGATTATTTGTGAATTTGTCAAGAGGGGACTATCCTCTGCTCATGGCTAATTCCAATTTTTTTGTGAAAATGTTGAGAACATTAGCTCCTAGAGAACTGAAAGCTGGTCTAAAACCTTTCAAGGTGCCCGATTTACAGTACATAAATCTATACAAATAGCTGAAGAAAATGTTCTAAGGATGATACCTCTATATAGTGGTCGTACAGTGACCACATAACACCTCTATACAGGAAGCAAATATTACCATACTGTTACTGACCAAACCAAGATTGATATTATCAATTATACCACTATACAAAGATCAAATCAACACAACATATTGACTGACTAAGACCATCACACCATGACCACATATCACCACTACATAGTGACAGAATCATACCACCATACTGTTCCTGAATATAACACATTACACTACCAATATCACTGCCATGCAGATATGGGCATAGAAACCAGTTGCATACAGGTGCTCCAGACATGTAAGTGATTACATTGCAGTTATATTTAGTGACTCACAGGTGACGTCTTCTCTGATGGGAGTCGTTCTCTTTGCCTTTCTCCATCCACTTCAGATTGACTTGTCAACTTTTCCCGTCCCTGCAGAATTAATCATACAAACACCTTTTACTCCTCACTTTTCCAGCACCTCCTTACCTGTTCCCACCTCTGTTCAAACTCCCTATGGGTTGATAAGTGGAGTAGAGAGGGGATGGGGTGATAGGCAGAGGGTTACAGAACGTTAGATGAGGGTTTTTTTTTTCTTTTTTTTTTTTTTTTTTTTTTTTTTTTTGTTTTTTTTTTTTTTTTTTTTTTTTTTTTTTTGTTTTTTTTTTTTTTTTTTTTTTTTTTTTTTTTTTTTTTTTTTTTTTTTTTTTTTTTTTTTTTTTTTTTTTTTTTTTTTTTTTTTTTTTTTTTTTTTTTTTAAAAAACCTTGGTGATTTGTGCTGCAGCTGTGGCCCATACCTCCATCCTCTGTACCCACAGACGATCAGTCACAGCCATGACATTCATGGGTTGCATCTATTTCCTTAGTTAAAGGGTCAATGAGGGCTAGTGTCTGGGATTGTTTATTTAAATAAATATTTTTTTTTTTTTTTTGTTTTGTTTTTTTTTTACAATGTTATTTCAGTTTTAGCAATGGAGGTATTTGACCTACACCTTTTCATTACTATCCCTGGGGATTTGTGTCATCCAATGGTATTTTTCATCAGCAAAAGGCTGACACTAATCCCCTGACACTACAACCCTAGTACCCAACACATCAGGAGTACTGGGAAGAGCCAGGTTACAGTTAGAAGGGAAATTATCTAATGTGATGGTCCGTTTCTGGGTTGGCTGCAGCCTGATATGTTTAGGATGGGAAATGACCAATATTCATGGACATTCCCATCTTAATAATATCACCCTGCAGCTTCCAGTTTTACCTTGGCTAGTTACAAATGGGGGACCCCACATCGATTTGTTTTTTTATCCTTTATAAAAAACCTAAAAAGAACAAATTATAAAAACAAAATTTTATGGGGTCCCTACCCATTTTTTATAACCAGCCATGATAAAACCGACAGCTGCAGTCTGATGCCATCAGGATCAGAAAGTGCATGGCTATCGGCCCCTTCCCATCCTAATAATATCAACCTGCAGCGTCTCCAAATGCGGACGATTATATTAGATGGTCTGCCTTCTGATGGTAACCTGGCTCTTCCCAGTACATTGGGTACATTGGGTACTGGGGTAATAGTGACAGGGGATTAGTATAAGCCTTGCAGTGACAAAAACACCGCTGGCTGACACCAAGCCCCAGTGATAGTGATGGAGAGACATCTGTAAGACTCCTCCACTACTAATACTGGAAGAATATGAACTCCCTTCCCCCACAGAAACAGATTTTTTTTTTTATTTAAATAGAAACTCCTGATACCAGCCCTTGTTGACTATTTTATTAAAGAAAGGTATGCAATGCTGGTCCGACATAGTCTAGTAAATCCATCATAGTCCAAAAGGGAAACCTGTAAAAAACAAAAAAAAACAAAACCCTTCAGATGGGTCATTACTCAGCTTTACCAGATGTTAAATAGCTTATTAAACACCAGGGAAAGCTGGGTAACATCTCCCACAGCAGGCACCTAGAAAAGCTGAGTGCCTGCTGTGCCTGCTATGCTATGTATTACCTCTCTTGATGCCGTTTCAGACCTCCACATTTCAGGGAGAGTAGATTCCAGCTACAATCTACCCTGCTTGACTTAAAAGCCCCTGCAGGTGGGCGGGGTGCAAAAAACAAAGTGGGAGCAGCCACTCACCCATGCAAACAGTCAGAAAAACAATGTTTCATCTGCACATCCAAAAAGATTTTTTTTTTTAAGATGAGCATGCTGGTGTGGCAGCAAAACACAAACACAATCCAATATCAGCAGGATACTACTAGCACTAAAATCAAGCAAAAAGAACATAGGAATTTTTGGAAAAGCATTTCTGCTAATTTGAATACTTGAAAAATTCAAGGTTTTTAGTGTATATTTTTGATCAAAACTGTGTAAGCCCACCTGCCAAACGACAAGGCAAATACACTGGAACCTTACGCTACGTATTACTTTCTCTCGGTTTTGCCGGGGTTAAAGGGACCTCACATTTTCAAAGCTAGGTACCTGCTGTGGGGGATGGGTGCCACTCAACTTATTGTTGGGTCCATAAAAGTTCAATCTATTAAACTGTAACATTTGTATCCCATACGCTGAACAAAGTAGAAGAAAAAAAATGTAAATGTCAAACTTGCAGTACTAAAACATAGTAAAAACCTTACATATTTGGTATTTCTGGAATTGTACCAACCTGCAGAATAAAGATAACACACCATTTATACTAAAGATTGAACATCATAGAAACAAAACCCCTGCGAACATGGCGTAAGTAAGATTTTTTTCTCATTTCATAGAATTTTTTATGGGTATTCCAGTACATTCTATTGTACAGTCAACGGCACCATTAAAAGGTACATCTTGTCCTGCAAAAAAAAGCCCTCATATGTCTATAAAGATGGAAAATAAAAAGGCTCTAAAATTGGCTCTTGGAAGTCTAAAAACGAAGAGTCACACAGTTATAGCTGTCAGGAAGGGGTTAACAGTCAGCACGCAAAAGTTATAAAATGAACTCAATGAGTAAGCCTGTTCCATATCTCTTTAATGTGTCCATGATGAATATATGTCATGGAGGGTTAAGGGGTTAAACATAAAAAGGAAACAATGCCTGTAATAAAATAGACATCATACATTTATGTACAGGGCTGTGCCAGTATCCTGGTGTCCTTTTAGCCCAAAAACTGTTGCAGTCCTGTTCTCTAGACGTATGAGCAGGTGCACTCAGAAAGTAGGTGCATTTAGCGGTGCCTGTGGCACTTTGTAATGCGCCTAAGATGCGCCTAAGATGTGGGGGCTTTCTGGGGGCGTGTCGCCCCACAACCATATGAGTCTACAAAAATTGGCACATTACTGCTGGAACAGCCAGACCAAGTTAAAAGTGGTTCACCTGAGCCTGAGTTGTCGTAGTGGAACTAGAAAGCGCTAAATCTATGACCCGCAGTAGAACAGGTTCATAAATTAATGCGCGCAAAAAAATTGTTGTCTGGGTGCCAAAATACAAACATGTCGCCCATAGAGACCAGTTCTAAATAGCTTTAAAGTAGTGTAGAAATGCGCCCGAATTTATGAACCTGTTCTACTGCAGGTCATAGATTTGGCGCTTTCTAGTTCTAAAAAGACAACTCACTTTTAACTTGGTTTGCCCGTTCCAGCAGTAATGCACCTGGTTTTTCCGTCCTCCAGTCATAAATGTGTAGAATCATACAGTTGTGGTGTGACACCTCCAGAACGCCCCCACATCTTGGGCGCATTACAAAGTGGTGCAGCTGCTGCAAAATGCGCATACTTTTGGAGTGCGCCTGCTCCTACATCGAGAGAACAGGGCTGCGACAGTTTTTGGTCTGAGAGGACACCAGCATACTGGCACAGCCCCGTACATACATGTCACCCTATATGTCACTAAGCATAATGAGCAACATGTATGAAACTTGCCGCCGACACGCCAGTTCTAAATCGATATAGAGGAGTGTATAATGCGACGGTATGTATAAACCTGTTGTATGTGGGTTGATAAATCTGGCGGGTGATATGCATGGTATAACATTGCATATTTTTGGCACATACCATACCTTTGGTGCATTCAAAAGTGCTGATCCTGGCACAAGTTTTGGTGTATGACTGTTGATACATCTATAGAACAGGGCTACAACAGCTCTTTGGTGCAAGATACGTAAAAAAAATGGTGCAGCCCAGTTCATACATGTCGCTCAATATTGGATAAAGTTGGTTCAGAGCTCGGACAGCGCTCCAGACCCCCCACCATATTAGATCTAATAGACAGTAGATAACTGCTTTTAGGTTGACAGTGGGACTCCTACTGAACCTTTCCATAACTGCACAGTTAACGCTTCTAAGTCTATTTCTGTTGCTTCCACTACAGCAGACAACACAACATGCAGCCCACAAGCCGAATGTGACCTGAAATGGCCCATGAAAGGGTAGGCTTGTGTAAACCCTGGCCAAAAAATGGATGGTACATCCTGGTTTTGGAGTTGTTCTTAGGGGCATTCCTCTGTGTTTTTATCCCCCATATCCTGCCACGTTGTCAAGGTCTGCACTGGAGCCTATGTAGTGTCTTGAGTAGTGGTTTCCCCCTCAGTTATGTCCATATGTCAGAGGCAGACAAAGACTGCAGAAGGCATATGGAGCACATTATATGGGCCTCTTGGCCTCCAATAGCTTATCATAGAGCACCCCCCCTCTTATATCTCTAAGATAAGAATTTGCCAGCCGTTGTCATTAGCTTTATCCCTTACATTCATCCCTTGCAGTAAAAAGTTCTTTTTAGGTTGACGTGACCCCCGTACCTACTGGCCCCATGTATAACTGCCTAGGCTGCACATATAGCATAGCCATCTTTTATGGTTTGTTTAGAGCCAGTGCTGCCCCTTAGGATGGATTGGAGTGATGATTCTGCCCTTTGTTGTCTCTTTACGCCCTAATAGGTTATATGAAAAGAGTCTCTCCAAAGTCAGCAAGTTTATATCTATTAAATGTGACAAATTCATATAATTATTTTAGAATGCACCTATTGCAGAATAAAAGAAAACTTGGAGCTCAGTTTATATAACATTCAGTTTGGAAAGGAAAGATAGAAAATAAAGAATGGAAATTATTTGTAAAAGAAATGAGAGTTTGAAGGCAAAGCATGAAAAATTATATGGTGAAAGGCCAGCCAAGTGTATAATTGCATTAGAAATCACCTCATTTTCTGAATAACTCAAGCACATACTGAGCAACAGAATATTAGGCATATGTTTATGTATTGAATTTTTATGGTTATTAAAAAACACATAGATTGAATATACATCACTGCCGACTCATTAAATTATAAATGTCATTATAAATGATCAGCATACACACAGCCCGACAGAAGGAATAATAGAAAAAATGCTTCTTTTTTATGATAAAAGACCTGCGTATACCCATCTGGTCTGGCTGAAATTGCTATGGAGGAGTTCAGAAAATACGTAGAAAGGCTTAATTACAGCGCTACAGTGTGACATTTCTAAGGACAGCGGATACAGGAAAAAGCTTAAAGGCAACACGACAAAGTCTGAGAGTAACAGAGAAACCAGAATGCCTTTAGCCTGAGTTACTCCTAGAAAAGGTGAGTATTAATTTTAGTATAACTTTATGGGCACTATGACAGGAACATGGGCACTGTAGCAGGGGCTTTAGGGACATTATGCCATTTATTACATACGGAGCATGTACTATGCCATTGACGTTCTGTCCCGTCGTTTGCTTTCTTAGGCTTCAGGTCATGTCACTTTGGTGCAGACTGGTGAAGTCATCATGTCCTCCTCTGCTGTGCCACCAACAGCACCAGCCACAGCCTGAAAGAGGTCTGAAGCCCGAGCGACATCTTTTTTATTGTGGGAGTGGGTTAGGTGAGTATTAATTGCTTCAGACATTTTTTACTATGAGATGATGCTGATTTATATGAAGAAAAAAAACAATAACCTGGTTTCACAATCACATAAGCTCCTTTAATATATCTTTAGTGTTTAAACAAGGTGTATTGCTGTATATGCAGAGAAGAATTCACAAAAAAAACCTTATTGTCCTGAGAAGCAGCTGTATGTAAGCACAGAGATCTCTGCTGGCCACTCACATACCTCCACCTCAAAAATATGCAAGACAAAAAGTAAAAATATACACAGGTGCGCTCTACTGTGTTATTGTTGGTGGCCAAGGGAGTGTATCTTTAGATATATATATATATATATATATACACATATATATATATATATACATATATAAACATATTATATATTATATACACACATATATATATATATATATATATATATATATATATATATATATAACCATAATAGAAATAAGGTACTAGATATAATTCAATAAATAAAATTAAACATCTTTATTAAATATTTCATAAAAAATTCAAATGTAACAGCAACATCATGATTTCAAAGCCAATAGAAACAACAATGAGAAGTAACAGCACCCCCCGAGGTAATGAGTAAGATCAAAAATCAATCATAAGTAAATATCTCAGTTCAATAACGTACCATATCATACATCAAACCCTTTAAAAAATTCCAACTAATTAGCTAGGCTCTTACAGTGCCAAGTGCATACAAATTAATCAACATAAAACATAAAGTGCATGAAAAATTGGAAAATATAAATCCACCAATAAGCTCACTATATAGTGTGTGAACGTGTCACAAAAAGTTTCTCTGTAAAGTACAATATATTATAACGTGTCCACACAAATATTTGAGAAAAATGAACTAATACACTCCATGTGCAATGTATGTTGGCACTCCGGTATACCGAGGGGATCTGTATTAGCCAGCACCTCCTCGGGTAATCTCTATCTATGACTATACTTGATTAGGTTGTATACCGGAGTGCCAACATACATTACACATGGAATGTATTAGTTCATTTTGCCTAAATATTTGTGTGGACACTTTATAATATATTGTACTTTACATAGAAACTTTTTGTGACACGTTCACACACTATATAGTGAGCTTATTGGTGGATTTATATTTTCCAATTTTTTCATGCACTTTATGTTTTATGTTGATTAATTTATATGCACTTGGCACTTTAAGAGCGTAGATAATTAGTTGGAATTTTTTAATGGGTTTGATGTATGATATGGTACGTTTTTGAACTGAGATATTTACTTATGATATGATTTTTGATCTACTCATTACCTCGGGGGTGCTGTTACTTCTCATTGTTGTTTTCTATTGGCTTTGAAATCATGATGTCGCTGTTTCATTTTATTTTTTTCTGAAATATTTAATAAAGATGTTTAATTTTATTTATTTAATTATATATATATATATATATATATATATATATGTATATATATATATATCCACCCACCTTATATAGATGCGCATATGGATGTCATAACTCACTGCAGCCAGGATACCGATTCACTGGTGGTAGAAATTCGTTGGAGTACACAGCTGATCTGCATGTCCTAATCCACGATCCCCACTGAGTAGTGGTAGAATCAAGTTAAAATACGAGGCTGTGCACCCAGTTTTGGTCTTTTGTGTTAAACCCCCAATATAGTAGGTAGGTACACCCACAAACTAAGTAGGCAGATAGGTAGATACCCTTTTCAGGTAAGTAAACCCCAGTTAGGCAGGGAGGACCCCTCATTAAGTAGGTAGATAGGTTGCATCCCCCCAATTGGATAAGTAAATAAGCAACTATTAGGTATCTAGCTCCCGAGTTAAGTCGATACATAGACCCGTCATTATGTAGATATATAATCCCCATTGCAAAGGTATATACGCCCCTGTTAGGTAGGAAGGCATATAGGCTTCCATGAAGTAGGTATATAATCCTCTGATTTGGTAGGTAGGTATACCGCCCCATTGGTGATATATATGCCCCTGTTAAGTGGGTTGGTAGGTATGTAACCCTTCCCAGTTAGGTAGGTATACAGCCCCCAGAAAACAGAGTAACAAATGATGTTTGAGCATGGTTAAGCAGGCTTGTGGAAAGAGCACACACGCCTGCTTACTTCAGCTCTCACGGTGCTTGTTATTTCGAACTTTGTTGCTCTCCGCTCATATATTTGGTTCTTTTCTTTATTAAAATAATTTGTGGGAAAACGTAACTACTTGGCAACTGCCCGTTCACTCTAAACATCCGGCTGCTTTACTTTGCACAGTTGTCAGTTGCACACTAATAGCGCAGCTGCACAAGGGCAGTTAAATTTATTGCTGATAGCTGGGCTCTTCACCTCGCAAACCAGGTCAGTTTATTATTGTCCCTGCCTTCCTGATGTTCAATGAGATTAATGAGCGCTATGTGTACAAATTAGCAGGAAGCCTCCTGGCTTCCTGCTTCCCAGGAGTCATGTGACTGCTGGGGCATGGAAACTTAATGAGCTGCTGGGTCTTGTCAGACCCAGATCAGCTCTGTAGTCAATACAGGGGGTGTTTTCCTGAAATTGGGGCTAACATGTCAGGCCCAGTTACAAGGAAAATTTGAAAACAAAATTATGTAAAAATGCCCCTGATATGTATTTTTCTAAACTTATATGGGGCACAATATTTAAAATATTATTTTAAAAAAACAGCCCAAACCACAACTCTTACCCCTGCCTCCAATGACCCTAAAACTTCACCTATATTATAAACGTCCGTGACAAAAAATGACACATTTTTCCTGATACAAAAAAATCTAATCACATATCACAAAAAAGGTGAAAAAATTATCAGATAACAAGTGTCATAGTATTCAAACCCTCATGTACTAAGGAAAAGGAAAACTATGACTGGTCAGGAAGGGGGAGTAAACGACTGGGTCAGGAGCTGGTTAAGACAATATCCACTTCCCCAGACAATAGATAATCACTTTAGCTGGTCCAGCTACATTCATCCCATCATTACCATTATACTGTATCTACAATAGAAACCAGAAGTTTACATACACCAGTTCTGTCAGGAGGAATGGGCCAAAATTCCTACCAACTATTGTGAGAAGCTTGTGGAAGGATCCAAAATGTTTGACCCAAGTCCTACAGTTCAAGGACAATGCTACCAAATACTAATGAAATGTATGTAAACTTGCCTTAACAAATTCTCTCTCTCATTATTCTGGTATTTGGCAAATATAAATAATTTTGTTTCCTAATTGACCTAAAACAGGTGAGGTTTACTCTGATTTCATGTCAGACAGTGAGAAAAACATGCATATGTGTCTTTTTTATATAGTGTATGTAAACTTCTGGTTTCAACTGTATATACATAAGAAAAACTTACCTTTGAACATGAGAAAGGTGAAAATACGGGTCCATCATCTTTTCCTACCCCATACACCACAAAACATCACAATCTCTGGTTCTAGTAGTTTGGCCCCACCTGTTTGAGGACAAACAAGGTCAAATGTTGTTTAAATAATGGACCATCGGAATGCATACTTCTGAGAGTTGTATTGCTTGTTTTCATTGGTAAAACTAATAATAGCTATGATTTTTTTCACGTGCAGAACCTGGCACCATCATATAGTGTTTGCCACAGATACTTGGAAATCCCTAAAGAAGCATTTATGCTATCTATCATACATAAAAAAAAACTTTGAGATTCTTAGTTCACATGTTTTTGATCAAAAAATGCTTAAGCCACCCACGAACTTACAACGTGATCTCAGGTCGGGTGGTCCTACGCTATCTTTACCTCTCAATAGAGCCAAATTCAGGCCCTCATTGGGTCAACCGACCTCCATTATCCAGAGAGAAAGAAATAAAAAAACACTAACCTGTATTTCACAAAAAAAGTTTATTAAATATTTTCTAAAACGAGTTATACATACAATTAAGAGTATTGCTAAACATTCACTCAGATAAATGTCATTGTTCTGTGGATGAACCGAGTATATATCAGTGTAAGATATAAACTATGATATAACATGGATTGATGGGACCACTGGTCACTGCTGGAAATAACCTTTGAATTAGTGTGGTGTGCTAATACAGTATCTCACAAAAGTAAGTACACCTCTCACATATTTGTAAACACTGTATTATATCTTTTCATTGGACAGCACTGAAGATATGACACTTTGATACAATGTAAAGTAGTCAGTGTACAACTTGTATAACAGTGTAAATTTGGTGTGCCCTCAAAATAACTCTACACACAGCCATCAATGTCTAAACCACTGGCAACAAAAGTGAGTACACCCCTAAGTGAAAATGGACAAATTGTGCCCAAAGTATCAATATTGTGTGTGGCCACCATTATTTTTCAGCACTGTCTTAACTCTCTTGGGCATGGAGATCACTAGAGCTTCACAGGTTGCAGCCACTGGAGTCCTCTTCCACTCCTACATGACAATATCACGGAGCTGCTGGATGTTACAGACCTTTCGCTCCTCCAACTTCTGTTTGAGGAACATGGCCATCGCATATTTCTAAAACACCCGTCGTACTACAGCGCATATAACACGCACCACAATACACTGTGTGAACAAACCCTTAATCTGCAAACATGCTGGCTGGATGGCAGGTTCATAAAGCTTTATTTACATTTGTCAACACACAGGACTGGTCCCCTGAACAAGATTACCACCATCCCTCTCTTTGGTTTAGATTGTAAGCTCTCATTGGCAGGGACCGCTTCCCTTTTGTCTCATTGTTTATGTGTTTTGGTTATTTGTTGTTTTACTTGTGTGTTATATGTGATGTGATATATGTATTCCCTATGTATTCTCTGTAGATTGTGTATTAAATTTGTTGAGTAAATCTTTTTATATTTGTCACCGCCAAGATCCTTTTTTGCTTTTCTTCATTAAATATGAGAAAACTAATTATTTCAGTCTCATATCCTTCTCACTTTTTTTTCTTGCTTGATTTTTTTGACAGCCCAGAAAACCTCCTAAACAACTAATGAGGATTACTAATGAATTTCCATCTGTCACATAAAAATCTCATGACACTGTCCAAAAACACGTATTTAATCCATTAGTTTCTGGGAAGGCAGATAAACGAATCTGAAAGGCTTTAAGAAAGAGTTTAGGCAGATTTCTTCTTTAGTTCCACATGCAAACTGCTGTATTACGGATCTGGGTACATATGATTTTATTCATGGGCACACATTGCAGTTAGAATTGATGTTCTGATATGCTGCTAGAATAGTGAATGGGCTGTGATGCTCTAGCAAGTGTTATCTTTTCACTTTTCTGTTGCCCCAGAGGTTGGTGGCCTTCATATAGATTTCGAGAGCATCAAACTACATCTTTGTTGCTCTCCTTTGCAAAAGTGTAGCTAAAGGCTCAGGGGTCCTGGTGCAAAACTTGGCTCTTCCCCTTCCTAAAAATTAAATGGGTTTTGCCACGATGTAATGTTGACGTGGGATCCTCCAAAATGGGTATTTAATCACTTTTCTAAATATATGTGATTACAAAAATTGCAATCTGAGAGAGCTACAGGCTGCCTTACCTGCTTCTAGGTTACTTAAAAGCTTCTATTAGATAACTATCTGACAAGATCGGCTGGCCGGGCTTTGCGCAGATACTACTTCTTATCTGATGATAGGAGCTAAGAAGCTTTCAAGAGCACCGTGTAGAAATATTTTGGTCTTTTGTATACATAATCCACTATTTGTAGTGTGATTATCTGAGTAATCCCTGCTTATTCTGATGACAGTGAACATGGAAGAAGCTTCAAGCTGCTGTGGAAAAAGGAGTTGTCTTTTGTATACATGAATCATTCCTCTAGTTTTAGTTTGATTATTTGAGTGACCATTGCACACAATCCCTTATAGCAGCTCTGTGCACTGGGCTGTCCTGTCCTCATCTCGCTCTCACTCATGCATGGTTTGTTACAATTTTGATTCTTAAAGCAGATAAGCACATCCTGTCAAAAACCCCTTTAATGATATTATACACTTTATCCCGGAAATTAATTATATTATACATTGTACTTTTTTAAATGATTTATTTTACATACCCTACCCCTACCCTACCCCTAAAATGATATATTACACACGTATCCCCTGAAAGGTTTTATATTACACACACGCCCCCTGAAATTAATATTACAAACCATACCCCTGAAAGTAATTATATTGCACACTTGATGGTCTAGGGCAGTGAGCTGGGAATTGTAAGGATCTTTTGTGGTATAGGGGTCAAAGGGCCAGGGAGAACTGCAGTAGTATATCGAATTTGTTTAGGAAAAAAAAGAGCTAAGTAATCTCTTTTTTTTGTAAGGATTTTTGGTGGAGCAGGTAAGTGTAGGGGTTAATGTATGGATTCCTAGTGGAGGGCAGGGGAAGGGTTAATGCTGAATACCTGATGGTCTAGTGCAGTGGCAGGGCCAATGTGATAATCACTAGTGGTTTAGGGAAGTAAAAGGGAGAATGCAAGGACCCCTGTTGGTCTAAAGCAATGAAGCGGTTAATGTAAGCATCCTTGATAGTCTAGGGCAGCGCAGGGATTGATGTAAGAATTCCTAGCATAGGGCAATGTAGGGGTTAAGATCAGCATTGTTAGTGATCTAAGGCAGTGAAAGAGTGAATGCAAGAATTATTGGTGATACAGGGCAGTAAAGGGGTCAATGTAACAATACTTGGTGATCCTGGACAGTGAAGGAATTAACCTAAGACTCTTTGGTGGTGGGCAATGGAGTTGTTAATGTTTTCTACCTGGGGTCCAACAATGGTTACTCACCTCCCCAGGCTCCAGCATTGTCCTGCAGTCACTTCATGTTTCCTCACAGAACTGATCATAGAGCTATACAGTGTCCTCTATAATCAGCAATACTCTGCCCAATCATTACAGGGGCAGTCTTGTGGTGATGGGCGCCTTTGTGACCCCTTGGTTTAGGTGCCACCTATAACTGACTGTTGTGATCCTTATAGCTACTTCTTAGCTCTATGCTTAAAAACAGCTTAGTGTGATTGCCATCCAGTACGAAGAAGAGCTGATGCTAACGTTTACTGATGCCCAACACAATTTCCCTGCATTTGACAAAAACTAGGGCTTTCAATCTCTGGAAATAAATGTGTATTATACATATCTGGGGCAGAGACACCATTGATGCAACCTGTGCAGCCGTTCAAAGCGCCAGGAGTTAAAAGAGTATTCTCACCAAATCAAAGATTATTACCAAATACATTGCTGTTCTGATTTTGCTTCCTTTCAGAACTAGAGCAGTTCTTAACTCCTGCTTCTGTATACAGCTTCCCTAATTACAGACCATCTCTCTGGTCGGGCTGGTGATGTCACTATCACTTATCAACAGCATAGGAAGCTTTGATGATGTCACTATCTGCTGCATCTTATCAGCGGCACCAAAGCTGGCTTATGTTTCTTACCGTCAAACTCTAACCTTTTGGAGCTCTGGAGCCCTCTGCCCCGCTTTGAAAATCTATTCCTTACTAATGTCTCTCTAACAGAATCAACTAGGAATAGCAGAACTGATATTCCATCCACAGCCTAACCAGGAAGGGGGAACCTGAAGCTTGGTGTAAAGAGCAGGCTTTGTGAAACAGCATGGTGAGAACATCACTTTAAGGGAGCCTTGTTACCTTCTGTTATCTGGTAAATGTCTAATGAATGAACTACTGATTTTCAAGGCCTTCAGTTACTGGTATATTGTTAGAGACATAAGGGGTGCTTTATTATAAGATATTGGATGACAAGGTGTCTATATACTTTCATACATTCAAATTTTTAGAAATGCACATAGAGCTTTTTGTCTCTTTACAGAGCTATGGGATATAACGTTGCTACTGTATATAATAAAATAATATAGCATATTATTCATTTTTTTTTACTCTTCTTTTACTACAGAGCACATTGAAAAATTATGATGATAGTGTTATAATCACCATGATTTTGAATAATAATATCAGTAATCATCTGAAAACCTAATAATGAATACCTCATTCACACAGTATCTCTCTATCTGAAGTTCCTGGATTCAGTGGTAGTTACTACACAATGCAAAGGGATATACAGTACATATTTATTTTTGCATATTTGTATATATATTTTTGTAGATTTACAGCGTCATTTTGTGGAATGTTTCACAGAGTCCATTTTATTCAACAGTGAAATTGCAATATTTCTGCTATTATTTCTGCCCCTTTGATTAGTATTTGCATCTCTAATGAAATGAATTAAAATTGCTGATGAAATGTGTTTAAAAGTCACTGACACAACAGTGATGGTACGCCATTCATATGGCTGTGCATACAGACACAAATTCAATCAAGTATTTCATGCACTGCTAAATAGTTTGATTCTGAAACAAACCGTGTCGCCACCATATTTCCATAGCTAATGTGAATGAGCCCTAACGATTTCAGCACATGCAGTTACTCAAACTAGCCTGCAGATGGTGCCATACTACATGATAATGTTACACAATACACTCAGTATCTGATTTTGATAACCATCTTGTGCAGAAGATGAACAAGTAGATCAATCACAAAATTCAAAGGGATCTACAGTATATATATATATTTTGCAGATTTGTATTGTTTTGTGTCATTTTGTGGATGTGTCATGGTGTCATTTTGTCACTGTGAATTGCTATATTTTATTTAAGACAAAAATATCACACAGGAATTGTAAGTAAAAAAAGAAAAAATACCACCCACGAAACATACAGTAAGCGGGCCTAAATTGTGTCCCTCACCAACTCACTGTCCTCGACGAGATCAGACTTGCAAAAAGTGTTCACATACAGTGATGAGGTGTACGACATCCATATTTCTGTAATGCAACAATTTTGCTTGCAAAAAATTATTTTTATTTAGGAGACATTTTAAAACGTCACAGCTGATGTTTTAAAATGTCTCCTAAATAACAACAGATTTTATAAGCAACAGTTTTGCATTACAGAAATATGGATGCCTGTACACGGTTTGTGGACACTTTTTAAAGATATTACACAGCCTACGTATATATTCAGCTCTGCACATTAACGCCACCATCATGTTTAGCCTGCACCAAGCACATGGGCAGATTCAATAAACAGATTAGGCCGGCACAGATGATACATTATAGGATGCTCCACAGCAGGTAGAATATGATTAAAGCATTGCATTGCAGAGACACCAGAATTGACAGATACCTTGTATAGGATATTGATACTCTCTTGTACAAGTTAAATATTGCTCTTAGATGGTACAGGTTCTAGGGAGCCAATTGTTCTGTGTCCACAAACTGTGTATTCTGACTTTGTGATTTTGTACTAATTACAACTATACAGGGAGAGATGGAAAAAACAAAACAAAGGGATGAAGTCCTCCTTTCTTCTACTATTTAATGTACAATGTATTGAAAACCTCAAAAATATGATTTATGAACTGGGATGGAAAAAAAATGGTACAATTATGGAGTTTACTGCGCTGTACACAGTCTCACTACAAAGATTAGCTTTCAACATGCAGGGACCGATTGAAATTTTTTTTTCAAATATATTGCTTTATTTTTTTGGCTTTGTTGAGAGATAAGATAGATGTTATCTGCTCTGAGTGCACCCAGGTTTCTCTGGTTACCGTCCTGCTCCACCCTTCTCTCTTTGGTCTTATTTTATAGCAAGGATGATGACAGATCGGACTGCTGGCAGCTTGAGAACAGTGAGTTGTTTCAAACAAGTAATTAGTCTAATTTTTTACTTAGAGCTCTGTAGCTCTCTGCGCTTAAAGATAACATCTCCCGCTTACATGTTGGTGCTATAAGACGAGCTGTGAATGCTGAGCTGATATGCTATTCACTGCTATAGAAGCACTCACAGCCTGACCAGGAAGAGACAGGATATATGAATCTGAATCTGCTTTTGGCTCAGTGAAACAGCATGGAGAAACAACCCATTTAAGGGCCTCATGTATGAAAACTGTCTCGGTGTAAGACTTATTTGTTTTGCCATCCTAGCAGCCAACCAGACTCCATTTGTGTTTTTTCAGAGCACTATATTAAATGAAAGAGGAGCGCTGACTGGTTGCTATGGGCAACAAAGAAAGTTTTAGACCTAGACAGTTTTTATACATGAGGCCCCAAATATTAATTGTATTCTACAGGTTATATAGTTTTCTCTAAGTTCTACTACAAAACAATAATAATAACTTTTTTTCTTAAATTCTATTTATGTCACCATATTCTGAGACCAACAACATTTTTGTGTCGCTGTATTTTTGTAAGGCTTTTTCTATTTTTCAGGGTGAGTTATAATTTTTATTTTTACTATTTTGGGGTAAATATAAATTTTTATCACTATTTATTCCATCTATTGTAAGGGAGGATCAACAGTTCTGGCAATTTTTTATACAGCGTTTACTGGGTGTGGTAGAGAAGGTTATATTTTAATATATTGGACTTTTATAGACATTGTGATCCCAATTATGTTTGTTTCTTTATTGTTTATTTTTTTTAGAATAAATTACAATATATCTCTACTTTTAATTAATATTGTTTTAGATTTTTAAAACTTAAAGGGGTTTTGCCACGATGTAATGTTGACGTAGGATCCTCCAAAATGGGTATTTAATCACTTTTCTAAATATATGTGACTACAAAAAGTGAAGCCTCTGAGAGCTTCAGCCTGACTTACATGCCCTACATGCCCAGCTGACAGGAGCTGATCTGGCCGCGCTTGCGTTGTCTGCACTTCTTATCTGATGACAGGGAACATGAATGATGCTGGCAGGTACTGTGGAGAAAAAGCAGTGAAATCAGGCGCCTTTGTCTTTTATAATAGAATCCACTGGTAGTAATGTAATTATTTCAGTGAATATTGCACACGCTCCTTGCTTCCTGCCTGTGTTTCTGGTTAGTTCATTGATGTCCGTTTGTGTTCCTGACCCCTGCTTGCTGTACTGCTTTCTGTTACTTCAATTAACCCTGCATTATTCAAGCATTAACCCTGTATTATCCAAGTGTTAACCGAGCATTACCTGAAGTATTATCTGCTGTTGTCTGCCATTGCACCACTACTGTTTCCTTATGCTGTACCAGTCCGTTACCTGCCTGGGACTCTGTCATTAGCCTTCGGCTCTGCCTATGCCCGGTGCCTTCTGTCCTGCACTTTGGCTGTCACAGCGAGTAGCCACGTCAGGGGTAGCAACCTAGGGGTTCCCCACAGCGAAGTCTGTCCGGCCTCCTGGCGGGCCACAGTGAAAACCAGGGTTCCCCTTAGACTCCGCTCCCTGGTGTGGACTCCACCTTACTATCTACGCTTGTGGTGGCCCAGAGGATCCACAATACCGGGTGCCTTCGGTGTTCAGTCCCTACTGACCACGGAAAACGTGACATGTTGTTGTTTTGCTTTTCTTTGGTCAAGAGATAAAGACGATTTTATCTCCTCTTAGAGGACACAAGTTTCTCTGGTTACCTACTATCTCTCCCCACCTCTCCCTGCTCTCTCTTATCTCCCAAGCTGCCGTCATTCCAGTCAGTTCATCCATGATGATTCACTTGCTGAGTCTTATCTCTAGCAATGGAGTTTGTTTACCTAACTAAATGTGAAGTTTTCACTCTTTAGAGCTCTGTAGCCCTGTGCACTACACTTTATAAATCTTCTGCAGACATGTCACTGTAAGAGGAATAGCTAGAAACAGCAGAGCTGATGTATCAATCACTGCTATAGACCCGTCCACACCCTGACCAGGAAGTGTGAGTTTAAAGCTGGCTGTGGCACTTTGAAACTGTACAGTGAGAAAACCCCATTAAAAAGGATCACCTCCAGGGAAACACCATGGAGTAATAAAAGCTAAAATTCGACCACTTTTTCAAATATTTTGATTAGGAAAATGAAAACATTTTATCTATAATTGAATAAACAAAATGCTAGCCCTTTAACCCCTTAAGGACCCAGCCTGTTTTTGACCTTCCCTGACACAGCCTATTTTTTGAAATCTGAACATGTGTCATTATGTGAGAATACTTTTTGACACTTATACCTATTCATGTGATTCAGAGATTGTATTCATCGTGACACCATTGTGCTTAAGTTATAGGAAATTTTTATCCATACAATCCTTGTTTTTTGAAAAATATCAAGTTTCATGAAAATTTGAAAAATTAGCGATTTTGAAAAGTTGCAAAATTTTCTTATCTGCGTGCAAGACAGATAATTATTCCCCACAAAATAGTTAATAACAGCAAACTACCATATGTCCACTATAGGTTGGCATCCATTTTTTAATGTCTTTTTTTTTTTTTTTAACGACATTAGAGGGCTTAGAAACTTTAGTAGTAATTTCCTCACATTTTCAAAGAAAATTTGCAATATACCATTTTTTTAGGGACCACTCCAGTTCTGACGTGCGTGTTTGAGGGGCCTGCATGTAGATACCCCCATAATTTACGCCATCTGAGAAACTAGACCCCTTAACGTTATTTACAACACACTATTTAGGATGTTTGATTAATCCATCAGATACTTCACAGAAATTTAAAGCAAAGTGGAGGTTGACATTTCAAAATTTCACATTTTTTGCAGATTTACAATATTTATCCATTATTCACTGGAATACGTAAAATTGACTAGTAAATGCAACTGTAATATCAATTCCCAGATTCTGCCGTTTTTAGAGATATCCATATGTGGCCCTAGTGCATGTTTTTGCTCATCCCATAAGCCCCCAGAATAGGAGGAAGCACCTACTCATACTCTGGGTCTCATTTTCAATACGATTTTATTTAGGCGTCCAAATTTCAGGTTTTGGGGACACCCTAAGGTGCTAAAACTTAATAAACACACCCTAAATAGACCCGCATATTGGAAACTACACCCATTAATGAATATATAACAGGGTGCCATTGAGTATATAAGACCCCATAGTTTATTCAAAAATATTTTTAGCATAATGCAGTGAAAATTAAAAAAAAAATTTTTTTTCAATAATCTGCAATTTTAGCTTAAAATGTTTTCATATATACAAGGACCTGGAAAAAAGAACCCTAAAAACTTTGTTAAGCATTTCTTCCTAATTCGGCAATACCCTACATGTGGGTGTAAAAAACTGCTGTTTGTTCCGCATGCAGGGCGTATAAGGGGAGGGAGCGCTATTTTGGCTTTTGGAACGCAGATTTTGGGTGGGCCATGACGCATTTGCAAAGCCCCAAAGGTAAGCAGAACAGGCGAAACCTTCCAGAGAAGTTTCCTCCCCCATTTTGATTCAACACCCACAGGGATCTCATCTAGGGGTGTACTGTGCATTTTGGATCACAGGGGTTCCATAGTTTTTTTTTTAGCATTGGGCAATGAAATGGGGGAAAAACGCAGTTCGGTCATTGTTTTTGAGTTTCATATTTTAAGCATTCTCCGTGCAGTTAAATGATGTGATAACATTACTGATGTGGGTCGGTAAAATTAACAATGATATAGATTTTATATATATTTTCTGTTTTATTACTTTTACACAGTAAGACAATAACGTCTATAAAAAATAGACGTTATGTCGTCCTATTCTGACAGCCATAATTTTTTTTTTTTGCTGTGTGCAGTGCTGTGTATGTGCTTGTTTTTTTCGGGATGATTGAAGTTTTTATCGGTACATATTAGGGTCATATGATGCATTGTATCACTTTTTATTAAGGTTTTTCTGAGTATGTTTTGAACAAATACAGCAATCTTGGTAGTGTTCTTTTATTTTTATTTTTATAGCGGTTACTGTACAGGTATATATGACATAGTAGCTTTATCTCAGCAGGACAAATCATTATTACAACCGATACCCAATTTGTATAATTTTTTAATGTTTTTATACTATTTTATACAATTTAAAACACATTATTCAACCAGGAATATAACGTTTTTTTTGGCATCGCCATAGTCGAGAGCCATAACTTGTTAAAATTTTTCTGTGCTTGGACTGTGTAGGGAACTTGTTTTTTTGCGAGATGAGGTTGACGTTTTTTTAGTACCATTTTTGGGGGGGACAAGGCTTTTTGATCGCTTTTTAAATCCATTTGTTTGGAGGCCAGGGTGAAGAAAATACCTGCAATCCTAGTAGTGATTTTTATTTTTATTTTTAACCAGGCTACTGTGCAGTATCCTTGATAAAGGTTAGCTTTACTCTTTCAGCTCGCTACGATTATGGCCGATACCCTATTTATATATTTTTTTTTATGTGAAGCACTTAAAAAAAAAAGAAAAGTGTTTTTTAGTGTTTAAATAACAATTATTTATGCAGCTATCTTCTGATAGCCTATACATTTTAATTTTTTCCGTATACAGAGCTGTATAAGGTACTTTTTTTTCTGCGGATGGACGGACGTTTTTTAATTGGTACAACTTTGGCGTTCTAGGAGTTTTTGATCCGCTTTTTATTCCATTTATGTGCTGCGGGATGAACTATAAACTAATTCTGTGATTGTTTTTTTTTTTTTTCTTTTAACGGCGTTCACCGTACGGGTTTAATTAACATGACAGATTTATAGGGCAGGTCATTATCGCACGGAGCGGCGATACAAATTTGGGTACATTATTTATTTTTGATTATTTTTTGGGGCGATTGCCGTTTGTAAAGGGGAAAAGGTCGGTGTACGTAATTTATTTTATTTTTTTCCGTGTTTGTGTTTTTTACTTGTTTTTCACTTTTGTTTTTTACTTTTTTTCACTTTTTCACATTTTTTATTTTACTTTTCCCCATAGGGGATTTGAAATGAGAGATCTATAGATCTTTCATTCAATAGGAATCAGTGATCAGCTTGTTGCTAAGACTGGTTCCTAATGGTAACTGTCATTCACGATGCCCGGGCGCAATAGGCCCCGAGTGGCCCGGCCGGGCATCGTGACGTCACAGACATCCCGGAAGGCATTCTCTGCCCTCCAGTTCTGTCTGTCAGAGCAGGAGCCTGCACCGGTATCGCCCGATCCGTGCGCTGCTGCCGGCCGACAGAGACGCAGAGAGCGATCGCCTCCTCGTCACCCTTACTTATTTGCGACCCGATCGTCCGCGATAATTTAAGGGAGTTAACCGCCCCCTCCCCGAGCGATCCGGGGTCGGGCCGACGCTGCGGATGGTCAGCTGTAATATACAGCTGACACCCTGCACCGATCGCAGCGAACTCTGCTTTAGAGTTTCGCGCGATCCTCAGACGAGTATCCATACGTCCAGGTGCGTGAACCCCCAAATGACCTGGACGTATGGATACGTCTAAGGTCGTTAAGGGGTTAAGCATGAGAGACTGAAGTCTCTTCACTGCATTATGGCATGATCGATCACTATGTTGACACCTCTGTGAGACCTTCCTGCTTCCTGCAACATGGGAGCACAGGGGAGATCTGTTCTGCTATCTTGTTGCTGGATGCTATTACACTAGCAGCAATGTAATGTGGATTCCTGTGTCTTATGAATGAGGAGGATGCTGGAAGCACCAGCAACAGAGTTAACTTTGTGACACCTATGTCCTATGTTTGGCTGCTGCTTGTATGTAGTGAGAGACTTAGATTGACCCTTGACAAGCACCTGTGCCCTACTCTAGCAGATTAACCCTTTACAAGCAGCTGTATTCACCTCCTTTAGCTGGACTACATAATGCACAAGCATTTGTGTTTCATTAAATTGCTGCCCATTTGGGGTATAATGATGTATTAATTTACCTTGCATATAATGCACTTTTATAAGAATATATAATGAAAAAGCAGGTAAATCTAAGACCAACATCATCAATTAGAAACCGTGATTATGAATCGTATCCCACAATGCATCGCCACAGTTTGCCAATGGCACAAGAACGAAACCTTTGACCAGACTGTGACCCCTTTCTGATAAAATGAAGTAAAACTTTTCTCCCTATAATACTGAGGGACATAATCTGATTTGCTAGTGACATGTATTTGAGGAAAGTCTACTGTCCGTTTTTGTGTTTCTCCACATAGGTAGGTGGTTGTGATAGGTCCTCTTTAAGCATACAATTGTTTAATTTATTGTACAGTACACTGAACTACTAATGCATTGCAATGTAGTATACTTTTACTGCTCCACTCTTGTAATAGGTGCAATAACCTGGCATGCCTGATGGACTTTCATTTGGCTCCTATTCCACAGAAAGTATGCAAAAATTACCAAGTAGCTTAGGCCTAGAGATGGGTGAATTTGGATTGCTAAAGAAGTGAATTCTTTAGAAATTCAGGAAAACTTCGATTATGGCACAAAAATAGAAGGTTTGGGGTAATTCGCGGAACGCAGCGTGTTTTCAATTGATAAAATGGCGGCAAGCACATGGCGTTACATGGGGCCAAAAGAACTCTGGGAGGAAGAAAGAGGACCCTCAAAGACATGTGCAGAGAATGAAGCCAATCAAGACCCGCTGGATTCTGTGAACCGTCACCGAATAGTATAATCCGGTACTCGACTCTGCATGCTCACACTCCTCTCATTGTGCAGTGCCTGCAGCTCCTGTTGCAAGTGATCCGCTCACACAAAAAGAAATATGTTTACAGCGAACGAAGTCCACACAGGGGAGGAACTAGCTTCCGCTCATGCAGCAAGAAATCGAGGTGTGGCTTTCTCCGCACCAACTGCAACTCGGAAACCATGGTGACGGACAATGGGAGGAACATTGTTGTCCAGCTGCACTGTGGGAGGAATGGACCATCCGCCCTGCCATGCGCATGTGTTTCAGATCTGGTTGTGATAAGGTTCCTGAAGTCTTCACTGACTTCTGAACATTCTGAAAATGGCCAGGAAACTGTGCATGCACTCATCCATTCCTACCAAAGCCAGGTGGGACACCCCCTCCTTCGAGTTGCAAGCCGCAGACGGCTCCCCCCAACACACACTGATATGCAATGTTCCAACCCATGGAATTCCAGCAGCACATGTAAGACCGACTGTATGAACAGAGAAAGACGCAATTAACGATTTTTTGATGATCCAGTAGAACAGGAGTACTCCCCTGTGTAACTTTTTGATGTCCAGCCAGTGCAGCTCAATGCGTGACACATCCGTTTGCTGAGGCCTTTGGTTTGAGGAGGCGACGTTTTTTTTATTTGTCAGTCGCCAGGACTACGGGAATAACGTAATTCTACTGCTTCATTTCCTGGAACAGATGCTGAAAAATCTGTCTGGGCAGGGGACTGGAGATGTGGCAACTACATTTCGCGGCCATATGAGTCCGGTGGGGACTGAACTGTAGGAGGAGGACATTGGGCACAAGCATTATCTGGTGAAATTAGTTTTTTCACCCAGGTGACAGGAGAGGAGGAGCAGGAGCAGCTGGAGGAGGTAATGGAGATTGGAAGACAAGGGCAGATGACCCCCAAGCACCGTGGCAGTATACAGTGGAGAGGGGAGGCAGGGAGTCCCTCAGAGTCATTTGCGCACATGGCCTGCAGCATGCTGATTTGCCTGGCTAGTGACAGCAGAATATTCACTATCCGGCAGAGGGATGACTTCTGGCTCTCCACCCTCTTGGATCCTCGCTACCTGACCAAAATGGGAGCCTTTTTTCCAGCTGCTGAGAGGGAGGACAAACTCAAATACTATAGAGAAATCCTCCGCAGTCAGTTGGCTGCTGCCTATGTGCAGCAAGGTCCATCTTCTGACAGGTCTGACCGGGGGGTTCCTCAGCGCTCACATACCACTGTCTCGGCTGCTGTGGGAAGGTGAGGGGGTAGGAGCAGTACCAGCTCCATCAGCAGCAATCTAAGTCTGGAGTCGCTGATGAGCAGTTCCCTTCACCGCCTGTGAGGGAGGCACTCACCAACAGAAGCAGGCCTGGAGCAGACCCTAAACCAACCGGGTGGTGGCCTACTTGGACAGTTACTCTGCCCCCAGTTTGAAGATCCGCTGGACTACCGGGCAGCCAAACTGGTTTGTGTGGCCGCAAACTTGCCGATTTGCAGTGGAGAAAGCTGTCCTGCCGGCCAGTAGTGTGGCATAAAGGGCGGGTGTTCAGTACGGCGGGGGCCCAACGTTACCACAAGGAGAACCCGCTTGTCCAAACGGAAATGTGGAACGACTGACCTTTGTCAAGATGAACAGACGTGGATGGGCCAGGATTTCCACACACCAATGCCTTAGGGTCGGATTACCATCAGCCATGACGCCTCACCAAATTTGAGAAAAGATTCTGGATTCAAATTACCTGCCTAGCACTATTCTGATGCCCCCACCCGCCTGATGCCACACATCTGCTGCCCGTTTTCCCATCAGCCTACCACCATCTTTACCAGGACTGGTATTGCTACCCCCCTCAACAAATCTGTCATTGTGCCACTCTAACCTACATGCTGCTTTCTTTTGCTGTTGCTGCTGTCGTGACCTCCACACTGTGTCATTGTGCCACTCTCTGACCTCATGCTGCTGCTGCTGTTATTGCTGCTGCCGTCACCTCCACACCCTGTCATTGTGCCACTCTATGACCTCATGCTGCTGCTGCTGCCGTGACCTCCACACTCTGTCATTGTGCCACTCTGTGGCCTACTCCTGTTTGTGCTACCTCCACACTGTGTCATTGTACCACTCTCTGACCTCATGCTGCTGCTGTTGATGCCGTCACCTCCACACTATGTCATTGTGCCACTCTCTGACCTCATGCTGCTGCTGCTGTTGATGCCGTCACCTCCACACTGTGTCATTGTACCACTCTCTGACCTCATGCTGCTGCTGTTGATGCCGTCACCTCCACACTATGTCATTGTTTCCACTCTCTGACCTCATGCTGGGTGCTGCTGTTGATGCCGTACCTCCCCACTGTGTCATTGTGGCCACCTGTGGCCTACTCCTGTTTTTGCCACTCCAGAATGTCATTGTGCCACTGTCTGACCTCATGCTGCTGCTGTGGCTGCTGCTGTCACCTCCATACTCTGTCATTGTGCCACTGTCTTACCTCATGCTGCTGCTGTGGCTGCTGCCGTGACCTCCACACTGTCATTTTGCCACTGTCTGACCTCATGCTGCTGCTGTGGCTGCTGCCATGACCTCCACACTCTGTCATTGTGCCACTTTCCCCCCAAGCACCCCCAAGCACAGTGGCAGTATACAGTGAAGATGGAGGCAGAGAGTCCCTCAGAATCACTTGCGCACATGGCCCGCAGCATGCTGATTTGCCTGGCTAGTGACAGCCGAATAGTCCCCCATCTGGCAGAGGGATGACTTCTGGGTCTCACCCTCTTGGACCCTCGCTTGGTCCAAAAATGGGAGCCTTTTTTCCAGCTGCTGAGGGGGAGGACAAACTCAAGTACTATAGAGAAATCCTCCGTAGTCATTTGACCAACGTTCTGAAACCATTTTTGGCCAAGGCAATACTACCTCCATCAGCTTCATCATTAATACCTAAAAAAATTCTAATGCAGATTATTATGAAGTATAAATGTGGTAGTTTGAATCCAGTTTCTGCGTGACACCAATTTGTTCAAATGCAGCATATGGAACTTGAACTGAAGGAGACCCTAACTACAGGGAATGTTTTAGGTGCTTATTTTGCATTCGGTGCCATTAGTGATAGAATTTAGTACAAAACTGGAATGGGAAGCAAAAGCAAATGCTGCAAAACTGACTTCGGATGAGCTTCTTCAGTATGAAGAAAGTAAAAACCGCCTCTGGGACTATGAAATAAATAATAATGATCTTTAGAGCCTATAGAAAAAGCGTTTCCTTGAGCCTCATCTGTCATATCCGTGTACTGTACCTCTTGCCTCCGTCCCTTGACCACGATCATTGCAGGCGGTCCTGAACGTGAACTGGACCCCGACTCCGAGTTTGCCTTGCGATTTTGTACCTCGTTATACCTCGGCTGCCACCGCAAGCAAGTCACATCAGGGGTAACGACCTGGTAGACTCCCGCCGCAGCAAGTCCATCCCGCTTTGTGGCGGGCTCTGGTGAAAACCGGGACCTACTTAGATTCCGCTCCCTGGCGTGGCTATTGCCATCGTCCCCTTACCTGTGGTGGCTCCAGTAACCTACTACTGTGTTCTTTGACGCTATCGTAGGATTTTAGCCCTCAGCTTGTTTTTTTCCAGCTGGAGCTGCCATGACTTTATCAAGCTACATTCCCACTTCAGTTTTTTGGTCAGTTTTGCCCCTGTAAGTGACAGGTAATTTTAGAGTGAAGCGATTCTAAGAGCGGCGGCAGTCATGTGCGTGTCATACTAAAACACAACATTGTATGAAGACCAAACCAAGCTCCCTCTGCATATTTAAGCATGGCACAATGTTCTACAGCACCCTACAGCTCTCTGCAGCCAGGAAATAGCTGTTTCATAACGCGATTCGTCCCAAATCAATTCGGGACGAAAATAATTTTGTCAGGAAATTCTGCGAATTCGGCGAATCTAATTTTTGAGAAATTCGCACATCTCTACTTAGGCTTAATCGACAATTGGATGTTACTACTCGTCATGTTGACAAAGCTCAGACTGGCACAGAGAGCAGCAGGACAAGCCCCTGGTGGGCCTCTAGACATTGTAGGTCTCTTAGCATAGCAGGCCTGGGCTGATAAAGGCAGAGCAAAAAGATGCAGAAGGCAACAATCCTGTTCAGTCATGTACAGTAGCTATAGGGTGAGCCCCAGAAATAAGTCCATTGATGGGCCCCAAGAATCAACTCCATTGTGGGCCCCAAGAATCAACTCCATTGTGGGCCCTGAGAATCAACTACACTGGTGAACCTCAAGAATCAACTACACTAGTGGGTCCCAGGAATCCTACTCTGACACTGGTGTTGATTATAGACACTGCATGGCAGGAAGGGGAGCAGTCTAAGGCATATGGTCCGTTTAATCAGCCGCTGCTATGAGAGGCATTAGTTGAACTAGTCATAATTTTCTCTATAGCTAAAATCATTTAAGGGTTGTCTAGTTAAAATTATTTTATTGGGATACTGCTGCCCTATTAAAATAAAAAACCTTCTACTCACCTTTCTTCTCACTTTAGATCTAGCATTGTGCCCTCCTCACCATCGGCTGGTCTTTTGCCTTCTTCCAGTCTTCTCCCAAATGAGATGTCGCTGCTGCAGACACTGGTTGGCTGCAGTGGTCCCGTGCCATTGACTGACATCAGTGCTTGAATCGCTTACTTCCAAACAGTGATGTTAGCCAAAGGCACGTGAGTGCTGTAGCCAATCAGCATTTGCAGTGGTGACATCCTGTTCAGAAGAAGTTGAGAAGGAACAGAAGACCAGTGGAGAGGACGGTGAAGCGCTAGATTTAAGGCGAGAAGAGAGGTGAGTATACTTTTTTTTTTTTTCATAGAGCATCAGTATCTTAATAATATAATAAAAAAATTACTGGATGACCCCTTTAGGTATGACAATATTCCCAGAATCATGGTTTACATCAGTTCTTAGCTCAACTGTCATTAAATAATTGATAGTATGGAACCTGTATACTCATGGTGCATCTTCAGAATCCTGCCTTTTATTATTGGTTTTTGGAGCAAGTTTTATACCAGTCCTGACCTGGGATTCGGAATTTATGGCATCGGTAGAACAATAAAAGAGGGGTGTGTGACAGATACTTAATTAAAGCTATCTTCCATAACTCTTAGTGCTGGACATGTGAATCACAGCTGGATTTCATTTCAGACATGTCTGTGGATATTTGAAAAGGTCCAAAACTTCAAGAAAACCCACAGACAGGATTCCACCAGTTCCAATGGGCTAATCAGATATTTTGAGCATTTGCCAGGAAAAACGTTCCTATATTATTCTTCACTTTACTGTCTGTCTTTGTGAGAACTTTCTCTTCTGCAGACATAAATCACCTGCCTTAGTACATAGGATTCAATGAACCGTGCCCTCTCCTCCTGCAGCAGCTCTGCACATTGGGCTTCACACATGTTTTACGTTTCTATATACTGTGCAGCTGTTACACAAACCATATGGGAGAGGCTCATGTCTATTCCTCAGGGTCTAATAAAGCTTTCCATGCTATCTTGTTCTAGGTCATACTTGGTGACATCTCAGATTCTCAAGTCTCCTTGATTCTTCATTGTGTCCATCTCCTGAAGGCTGTGTGCACTTGTGTTCATGCCTTCACTTTTTCTCTATTAACACTTGCTGCATTTTAACTAATAAATAGTAGATATTGTTTATTTTCCAACTGAATTTAGTTTAAAACAAGATAATACTAAGCTTCATTACTATTCTTCCCATTTTGAGGGGTATTTAAATGGTGAACCATAGACAGGCTCGGACTGGCCCACAGGGCAATAGAGTGACCCCCCCCCCCCCCCCCCCCGGAAAAAAGCAAGAGGCAGAGTATAGGAAGCAAGTGCAGTCATTTACAGTAGCTGAGACTGGGCCTCTAAAATATACTCCATCAGTGGACCCAGAAACAGCTCAGCTGGTGTGCCCCTAGAATCCACTCCAACTGTGGGCCGTAGGCACCCCAGTCCTACAATGACCTCCGATATAAGCTGTCTTGATCTGTAGGACCTTGCATAAAAGTTGAGAGAGGAAAGAGAGGAGAGTACTTATCACATAGACCAGGTGACTTGTAGTGCCAATGTCAAGAAGGGTCCAGCACAAAACTTTTGTTTTCCTAATATTTTCTGTTTCCCTAACATTTTCCATCCAGCAGCCACCACTAGGGGGAGCTCAGTGCATAGAAATGTTTACAGCTTCCATTGAGTGTAATAGTAACTATAAAGCTCCCCTTAGTGGTGGCTGTAGGCGGTGAGTTTTCTTCTTTATCGAGTTGTTTGGTGTAAATACATTAAACAGTGTAGGGAAACATGTTTTAAGCTATTTACACCAGTGTTTCGGAGTTTAAAAGTTGCATATTTTTGTGTATTCCTCATTTGTGCAAAAATGTGACTTTGCTGCGGTTTTAGGACACTCGGCATTTTTTAAAAAGTACAATGTAGAATTTCTCATGACATGTAAAAGGAGCTCTGCTGCACTGACATATACGTTACTGCTACTCTTAAATAACTGTACATGTCCCATTTCCCAGATGGACACAGACGTTTTGCTTTTTTTCCCAACTTATTCACAGTTGTTGGTTATTCAGTTGCATTTGTTACATATCTCCATTGAGTTTATTTAATGTTGCAAGGTCTTGTTGCTTTTAAAATTTCTCTGTCAGTAATGAAATGGCCCACCCGGTACTAATCAGTAAAATTCCATTAACAACTTGAATACAGTATATCGTTGCAGAAAATGTCTGTCTTCTTCATATCTGCATGTTAGTCCACATCCTGTGTGTTGTTGCACTATACAGCAGTGGATAGGGCTTTATGGCTTTGCCACAAAAATCATATAAATATACAAACATCAGTTTGTTGATGCAAGACCTTATATAACATCAGAAAGAGCTGCTGGAAGCTGGAAATCCCTTTTTATTTTGAGAGTAGAAGTGTCATTGGCTCATGTACTTTGGGAGCTGTTCATCCTGGCACCTGTAAAGTCCAGTATAGGACAGGTGGTACCACATTGTACTGAGGGAGGCGTTACTAAACTGCCAATCACTGCATGCACTTTACTGATGTTTTACATGCAGAATGGTTATGGTCATTGGCTGGATAAGTGTCTGGGACATTGTTTCTTGAAACTACACTCAACATACTGTTTGGAAGTTGCAATTTCCCAAACTGGCAAAAAGAAGACAAACCAAGGGAGAGTCACTCAAACAAGTTATCTGAAATCCAACTCCCTCTGGGTAGAAGAATCTAAAGTTCCCTTCAGGTTTTCACCAAAAGTCGTCAGAATGTTTGATGGATTTTGCTGTGTCTGCAGAGAGTATTGGAAGGAAAGTGCAGGTGGGGAAGATAGACAAATCAAACAAGGTAGTACAGACAGATACAGGACAAAAGAAAACAAGGATCAAACCACTGTAGTCAGGCTGGTCAGAGTCAATACCAGGAGACTATGTTATAACCGAATCGAGAGGCAGAAGAGTCACCAAACAGCCATGAACCAGGATATACACTTCAGAATGCAGATTAGCATCAGAAATAGAAGCCAGGATACAGTAGCAATCACAGGCACCGGAAAAAGAGGCAGGTTTAAACATCCTGCCTAAGCCACAGATCGGACTCAGGTACAGTAGTCTGACTGACTCTGTTCCAAGCTCAGGCTGAGGTTAGGTCAGCAGGCATAAAACTTTAAAGAAACAGAGTCTAATTCCTAACGCAAACAATGCCCCAGGAAAGACCATTGTATGTTGAAAATATTGCATCCTGAGGCCATTGTACTTTGATGGAGCATTGTATAAGGTCGTGTTATTTACGGCACAAGATGTATTGCATGTCGGGCCGCAGGCGCACTTGCAGCTCGGTCCTGATGTGCGGCTACTCACCCAGCCTCGTTCTTGACATCTCTGCTTCCCGATGCGCGCGTCCCGACTCCCTAGGGCGCTTGTGCGCTAGCTCTTCTAAATTTATAGGGTCAGCGTGCGCCAGTGATTTGTGATCACCGGTCGCTGACCCTATTTAATCCTGCCCTTTCCTGCTGTTCCTTGCCGGATCGATAGTGCCCTGAGAAAGTGCTGTCATAGTGTTCCTTTGCTATTCCGTGTACCGTACCTATTTGCCTCCATCCCTCGACCATGAACATTTGCCGCCTGTCCTGACCTATCTGCCTGTTCCTGACTCCAAACCAGCCATCATGTACCATGCCTCACCTCGGCTGCCACTGCAGGGGATACACTTGTCAAACGTGCTTTGCGGCGGGCTCTGGTGAAAAACCGGCAGCCCCTTATACTCCGCTGCCTTGTGCAGCTTACACCACTACCTGCAGTGGTACAGCGGATCCACTACTCCAGCCATTACACTACATAATGTACATGGAAAGCAAAAGAAAAATCTGTGTGGGATGAAACAGGAAAATAAACAAAATTGCACCATATGTTTTTTTTTTTATGAAGTTCACAGTGCGGTATGACTAACATCTTTATTTTGTGAGATAGCAGAAATCCGGATTTATATAGGTTTCATTATGTTTTATTACTTGCTTTTTTGTTAAATTTGCTGTGCAGCGACATTTTCTCAGACAAATACCTTTCTTTACTTTTTTGTCTACGAACCTGTGTGAGGGCTAATTTTCTGCAAATCGAAGTGTAATTTTTTCTTGGTATCATTTTGGGATACATTACAGTGTTCAATACATTTGATAAATATTGTCATATTTCAATAACAAAATGGTGATACTAATTATGTTTTATTTTTTTACTTGTGAAGTAGGAAAAGGAGGTTTTTTTTAATTCTATTTTTTTTTTATATTTTGTCAACTTTGTAACTTTTTTAAAATTAAATATGCTTTAAGAGAACTTGACCAACTGAGGGTGTGATTGCTTGTGCTCTATTCTGCAATCCTAATGTATTGCAGAAAAGCATGCAATTACAGATCTCTTACTACAACCTGCCTTGGGCAGGGTATGATAGGAGCTATCAGATGGCAGGTCTGGGGCCTTTGTTATGCCCCATTCTGCCATGGCTACCATTGTTGATCAGGAGACATTGGCATATAAGTAATTAAACAGCCTGGATCAAAGTGATCTCTGGTCCCGGATGCTGAAGACAGGTGTCAGCTGTAAGTAACAGCCAGAACTCACCATGTATGGAGCTGGCTCAGCTCATGAGTCCACCCCAGACATCCTTCCTGACTTTGTGATGTAAATGTATATCAAATATTAGTAAGAGGTCAATGCATTTGGCACATCTTGCTCCTGTGCACACTTCATTTGGTATGAAACAGCGGTTTTAATGAATCCTCCTTAAAGCATCCGTTTGAGGACTTTATTACAAATGGAAGCTGAAAAAACCAATGATGTCCATCCTCAGCTGGACATCAGATATACAGAAATATGTATTTTGCGAAAAGCCTGACAAAGCTTGCGCTACTATTTGTGACCAGGAGATGGTGATACTTCCACTGTTTATCTCTTATATACACAAAATTAAACCTGCAGAATTTATTAAACAATTATTTTGTTAATAAACTTGTCATTGATAATGCTTGCGTTTTCTAAAGTCAACCCTACAAATCCCTCATTTACATCCTGGTGGATTACTAATTCAAATATTTATCTTTGAATGCAATATAAAATGCACAATGTTACCAGATTTCAAAGCTGAGGTTTTATCCAAATTGTAGAATTTGTTACATAAGTTAGGTAAGGACAGATCAGGCGCTTTGCTAGCAGGACAGTGCACAGACTTAGTATAGAAGATCTTTAGCTTTATAGCTACAGGGGGACAAATTATTTGGTGTAAATAGAGTGTTACTAATAATCACAGGGACATGAAGTAAAACTAGAGGCTCCCAAATTGCTCTCTGATGACAGAGGAAGAAACAGATGTCTGGTCTATATTAAGAGAGAAAGAGAAAAGGAGGGAGGCACAAACTTTTACCTTTAGATTTGCAGAGAGTTATAGTACTGTAAAGGGGTACCAATAGGGCAGTACGGGCAGTACTCCTGTCAGGGGCCCTAATCAAAAAGGGGCCCACTGACATGTTAAAAATTAGGAACTAGTAATGGGTGGGGGCCCCAGTTAATTTGGCTGTATGGGGCCCTGAAATGGTTAATAGATGACTGATGGCAGCCCTGGTACTGTACCTGGCATATGGATGACAGTTCGCAATTCTCATCCCCATGCTGCAGAATATTTCCAGATGCAGATTTTGAGTCAAATTATTATGACCACGCCCTCCTTTCGATATAAAAAGTGCATAGCTTATGAATCATGGTGAGCTGGCTTGGTGGGTATATGCGGTGTGCAACAGGCTGTCTGTACACATATCCCTTATTGCAGTAATTGGTAAAACAACGTTTTTTTTATCAGAGTTGCGAAAAAGCTTTTGGGCCAAAGGTGGTAGTATTTCTGAAACTGCGCAGTTTGTGAACAGTTTGTGTGCTGCTGTGGTAAAAGTGTATCATGAGTTTAAAAATGGTGCCATTACAAATAGGTGATATGGAAACTGCAGCGCACCATATACAATTAATGTAAGGGATAAATATTGGCTATTTGCATGAGGGCAGTCTGATACGCTATAGAGGAGCAGCTCACCACCAAAACCATGGGGCTATCGGACTTGTCTCTAAAACAACAGTTCAGCGAACCCTACTCCATGTGGGGCTGTGAAGCAGACAGATGGTCACCACACCTCTGCTATCCAAGTTGCATTGGCAGAAAAAATTCAGTTTTCATGACAGCATAAGAATTAGACCTCCGCCGATAGGTAAAGAATTGCTTTCTCTGATGAGTCATGATTTTGCTTCATTGACGGGATGGGCATTGGCATGTCAGCGAAAAAAATTAGAGAACAAACACACTGCAACCATTGCTGGAAGAACACAAGCTGGTGGTGGCAGCATTATGGTCTTGGGAATGTTTTCATGGCATTCTCTGGACCCAGTCATCCATGTAGAAGGCATTCATGACTTATTTGGATATAAGTCCATCCTTACAGATCACCTATACCCAGACATGCTGATTGTCTTCCCTGGGGCGGATAAGATCTTCCAGCAAGACAATGCGACAGGTCATGTGGCTAGAAAGTCTGACATTAGTTGAAACACCATTACCATGATTTCCAAGTACTAATCTGGCACCCTAATTCCCCAGGCTTGAACTCAATTGAGCATCTGTAGGACCACCTTGATCATTGTGTGTGCTCTATGCAGGGCCGCCATCAGAAATTTTGGGGCCCCATACAGCTGAAGCATCGGGGCTCCCCCGCCCCCTACCAACCCACCAAAAAAAAAATGCATTTGGACTATTGTTTTTGGATTTAGTTGTTGTTGGATTTTACTATATTGTGCGAGTCAGTGTGTATACAAAGGCCAGCGAATACCGCCACATGATCACTGCATCTCTCCACTATAATGTTACTGACCAAACCAGTATACCCAGACCAATATCACCAATAACAACAATATACACAGACCAAATAATGCCACTACATCATCACCACATATCTCCACCATAGAGAGACTAAATAATACCGCCGTACCAGGGGCGTAACTACCGGGGTAGCAGTTGCTACGGGGCCCCTGCGCTTAGGGGGGTCCCGGGGCAGCTGCTACTGCGTCCGCTACCCCGGTAATGCCGCTCCGGGGCCCGCCGGCAGTGAACTTAACAGTTCACTGCGGCGGGCGGGGAGCTGCGGGGCCCAGCGCATACTCCCTCTGAACGCCCGGGCCCCCCGGGAGTACTGCCTGTACCCCCCTAATGGCGGCCCCGGGCCTATGGTTTTTGCCC
>JAODAL010022507.1:0-64574 GCA_025379985.1 Phyllomedusa bahiana
TGGCCCCCTAAAAAACCTGTGTGCTGATTTGGATTCTAATTTAAGTAAAAGGTGGATATATCAAAAAAGGTGGAATGGGCAAATTGAAAAAAAACACTTCTGAATGTTTACTGATAATAAAAGTGTTTTTTGACCTAAAAAAGAGCCCCTGAGTTACTAGAAAAGATGTTTTCCCTTAAAAGTTAGGCTCCCCCAATTCCAGGAAAATTTTAAATAGAAAATGTTAATAAAAAGCTATTGCAGTGCAATGTCTACATAAGTCTTGGGAACTTTACCCAGATTTTTTTATAGAGCTTGTCTTGTTCCCCCGAGGGGCCCCCCCCTCGCTCCCCCCCCCCCCCCGTGACTTTACGCGGTAGATGCTCCTTTAAATTCTTACCTAACTATATAAAATTTTCCCAAATTCTAATCTAACTAAATTGTAAGGATCACAGAATGTAGGGTTTCTCTTGAAGAAAAATATAATTTCGCTGAGCTTTTTTGGACACAAGCAGAGCGCACGTCCTTCTGCTCTGAGCGTGAGAGACATTGAGGGGAACGGGAAATGCTTTTCTTGAAAAATGAGGCATGGTTTTTCGGGCCAATGTCCTTATACCCCCAGTCATGACGTCGCACCACATCTCACCCGCTTATTCTGTAATTGATTTGCTGGCCGCCAAAATTACAGGAAAGGCCGAAAATGGTGCGATTTAAATAGTGATGCAAAGTTTTAAACCCTAAATTATCGCATGATCAAAAAAAATGTGTCCCATAAAACTGTGCCGATTTCAACTTTGTCGATAATAATCGCTCAACACTAGTCTTTACCACATGCCAGTGATTGAGTTCACCATTCAGAGCAAAAAAAAATACCATAAAAAAAGAAAAGAAGGGGGGAGGGTGAAGAAGGGTGAAGACGGCACAGTACTGCTCCCAGGTGAGAGGAGAGGGGAGTTTAAGATTTTTAATTTTAAAATGTCAATAGTATCCTAATTAATATATTAACCAGACAAGCCCTTCAAACAAGTTGCTATGCTTTTTGTGCAATGATTAAGACACCGTGATTTGTATTGATTCTATGAAAAAGGCCATAAATATTTTCAATTTAAAATTTTATAGTCTATCGTTTTTAAGCTAAGGAGCTACTTTGCTTTGCTTATCTTATTTCTGGTATGTACTTTACTTCAGTCCCATTCAAAGATGCATTCATGGTTGCAGCCTGAGCTAGGAGTTCAGTACAGCAATGTGTGTTCAATATACAGTAGCCACTGGCATCTCGAGTGAAGTCACACTCTGCAGCCTGAGAGCAGGTTGGAGATCAGAGGAATTCTGAAATCGAAGGTGTTAATTGAATCTCCTGGGCCAAATACAAAATCTGTAAGGGTGCTTTCACACAGCGCAGTTTTGGTGCAGTTTTAACTGCGCTCCAATAAACTGTCTTTATTGCCAGCAAGCTTCCTTCACTTATCTAAACTGTTTTGGTGCTTTCACACAGTGCGTTTTTGGTGCGTTTTTGATACTTTTTTTAATGCGTTTTTTGTGCAGGAAGGCACAGCAATTAATGTTATATATTGCTGCAAAAAAATTGCAATTTTACAACGACTTTTGCCGCAATTTTTGCCGTCATTTTTGTGCAGCAATGTACAGCATTAATTGCTGTGCCTTCCTGCACAAAAAACACATTAAAAAAACGCATCAAAAACGCGCTGTGTGAATGCACCCTTTGGAAAGTGAGTAATCAATTTGTGTGTGTGTAATCCACAAGACTTCAAATACAGTAATTGATTAGTTACTTGAAACACCTTTATGAACAATTTACAAAACTGAAAGAAGTTTGCTGGTAATAAAGGCAGTTTAATAGGAGCGCAGTTAAAACTGCACCAAAACTGCACTGTGTGAAAGCAGCCTTACGCTTATCCACCTGTTACACGTATTGGAGTCTTCTTATGTATGTACCTTTGGTGTCCCCAAGACAACAATGCCCAGGGGCTACAGCTATCTCTGCATCCTCTATGGCTATGCCCTTGTGTGAAAGCATCTGTATAATAAGATAAAATAACCTCTTAATATGATATTTATTTTATTAGTTATAGCCCCATGTGCCTTTTGATATTAGTTAATTAGGGGAAAGTATTCTTTTATTAAAGTAGTAACACCCACATGAACTCTTGGAGTTAAGAATAGGAAATCTAAGAATTAATCTTGTAAACTCAAAATAAATTAATAGTCTCAATTGTCATATATGCTGTGGCACAAAATTATATTGTGTTACAGAAAATAATGGTGTGCTACAGATCTTCATTTTTGACAAAAAATTATTTTGCAAAATGGAATTACACAGCATGTTATACTGTCACTAAAAATGCTTGCTCACCAGTACACTTGTATAGCTATATTTTTTTCAATACTACTAACCATGCTAGTTTTACATAGACCATTAGATAACAATTTAGTGGCATCACATAAATAACTTTAATAAATAATTTAGGGTTCGGTTACAGTTAGAAATAGAGCTATGAACAAAGTATTGTCCCAAAATCAAATTATTTGGATCAAACAAGCATTGAACCAAACAGGGACATATTTGTGCAACATTAGTGCAGTATAATATACCAAAAAATTAAGAATTGGTACCAGGATTTATGTAGGTATTACATAAAGGCATTGCAAAATGCGTCTGCAAAAAAGCAGGACTCAAATGAGAGGTAAAAATAGAGTAGGACCACCTGTACTGAGGTCCCGTTGAAAGTCGGTGGTGGCTTAAACAGTTTTGACCAAAACATGTGAACTAAGAACCTCAAGGTTTTTTTCATGTATTGTAGAGATCATAAATGCTTTTTTGCAGGTTTCCATGTTTTGTTTGATAGCTCTTTTTGCTGATGGTGTGCTACTGATATTGGAATGTGTGTATAGGTACCACAGCCATGCCAGTGTACACCTGCGTTCACATTTTGTTTTTCAGAAATGTTTTTTTGTGCAGAACCATACATTGCATTTGGCATATATTGCTTTTAACTAAAACAGGGAGGAATGGATGCCTCCATTTTGGTTTTTTTGCACCCCGCCCACCTCCACAGGTTGCTAGATTAGTGCAGTATGCTTATAAGGCTGGTGCTTTTTTCTCTCTGGATTATGGAGGTCGGAGGACCCAAATGAGAAGTCTGAATTGGACTCAAATGAGAGGTAAAAATAGAGTAGGACCACCTGTACTGAGGTCCCGTTGAAAGTCGGAGGTGGCTTAAACAGTTTTGATCAAAACATGTGAACTAAGAACCTCAATGTTTTTTTCATGTATTGTAGATAGCATAAATGCTTTTTTGCAGGTTTCCATGTTTTGTTTGATAGCTCTTTTTGCTGATGGTGTGCTACTGATATTGGAATGTGTGTATAGGTACCACAGCAATGCTAGCGTACACCATTGTTCACATTGTATTTTTCAGAAATGTTTTTTTTTGTGCAGAATCATAAGTTGCATTTGGCATATATTGCTTTTAACTAATACAGGGAGGAATGGATGCCTCCATTTTGGTTTTTTGCACCCCGCCCACCTCCACAGGTTGCTAGATCAGTGCAGTATGCTTATAAGGCTGGTGCTTTTTTCTCTCTGGATTATGGAGGTCGGAGGACCCAAATGAGAAGTCTGAATTGGACTCAAATGAGAGGTAAAAATAGAGTAGGACCACCTGTACTGAGGTCCTGTTGAAAGTCGGAGGTGGCTAAAACAGTTTTGATCAAAACATGTGAACTAAGAACCTCAAGGTTTTTTTTATGTATTGTAGATAGCAAGACTGCCACCTTGACGCATGTTTCACCCACCTTTGTCACACTGATAGAATGCACTAGCACTCTTACTTGTGGAGGATTATCTTTGACCTGGTTTTTACCTTGATATGCTTCTTCTTTGTAATATTCATGAACTCATTTATTATATATAATTATGAACTACCCGTGGTTCTTTTGTATTTGTTCTATTACCATTTTTATCTTATTTTATAAAATTATGAAATAAAATACAGTACTATATTTTATTATTTCTGATTAATATTTGTGATAATTTCTATGCTGGCAGTCTTGATATAGGACTAATTAACTAGTGCAGTATAAAATCACTTTGTGAATTAGGTTTAACATGTCTCGATTTATATTTTTGTTTTTACAAAATGCATTTCATTGTTAGAACAGTTGGAAATGTGTAGTACAAAGTTGTTAGTATGGCAATCCTCTAATTTTTTTCTTGTAGGTATTTTCATTAATTTTCCTCTGGATTTCCTGAGACAAGACACAATTAACTCTTAGGGCATGTCCCCACGGCACGGGTTTTCGGCCGGTTTTTCAGCCGGTTTGCGGTTTTTCAGACCTCCTGAAAAACCGGCCGAAAATGAGCACAATGGTGCTCTATGGAAAACCCGTGCAGCAGTCCCCACTGCACGGGTTTTCCGTCCGGCGGTTTTTCTGCCCGCGGTCCAGCTGCAAAACATTGTGTAAGCACAATCTTCTGTCCGGTTTCCGGACGGAATATGTGCTTCTCAATGTGAAGGGGGAGGGCTTTTCTCCGCTCATCTCGGAAGAAACATCTAGAAATGTCCAACATTGGTTGGAAAAGCATGATCAAGACTTCCACATACTACCCTGGCCCCCTAATTCTCCAGACTTGAACCCAACTGTTCATCTTTGGGACCACCCTGATCATCATGTTCGCTCCATGGATCATTCCCCACACACTCTCTAGCAGCTGTATTCCACAACTGCTAGAGAGTGTGTGGGGAAGGATTCACAGAGCAAATATGATGATCAGGGTGGTCCCAAAAATGATCAGTATGTATCCCACACTTCAGTCAACATGGCTCCAGATACCTGTGACAACCTACCAGGACTTCCAGCATGTCACTCCCAGACCATATAGTTGCTGTCCATGCTACACACAGCAGTCCCTCTGGATAATAGCTGGTGATCATAATTATGTGACTCAACTACAGTGGGGAAAATAAGTATTTGCTACACTTGCGATTTTGCAAGTTTTGCCACTTACAAAGAATTACACTACAAAGAAGTACACTTCAACTGTGAGAGAATCTAAAAAAAAATTCAGAAAATCACATTGTATGATTTTTAAATAATGAATATGCATTTTATTGCGTGTAATAATTTCTTGATCACCTACCAACCAGCATGAATTCTGGCTCTCACAGACCTGTTAGTTTTTCTTTAACAAGCCCTCTTATACTGCACATTTATTAATTGCACCTGTTTGAACTCATTACCTGTATAAAAGACATCTGTCCACAAACGTAATCAATTACACTCCAACCTCTCCACCATGGCCAAGACCAAAGAGCTGTCTAAGGATACCAGGAACAAAACTGAAGACCTGCACAATGATGGGAAGGGCTATAGCACAATAGGCAACAAGCTTGGTGAGAAGACAACAACTGTTGCCGCAATTATTAGAAAATGGAAGAAACACAAGATGACTGTCAATCTTCCTGGGTCAATATCTTCACAGGCTGTTATATCAGTGCAGCATGTTTGCAAGGTTGGTGTTTTTTTATTTTTCTCTCTGGATAATGGAGGTCGGTTGACCCTATGAGAAGTCTGAATTTGGCTCTATTGAGAGGTAAAGATAATGTAGGACCACCCGCCTTGAGATCATGTTGTAAGCCGTGGGTGGCTTAAACATTTTTGATCAAAACGTGTGAACTAAGAATCTCAAAGTTTTTTTCCATTCAAGATCTTGTCTCGTGGGGTAAGGATGATTCTGAGAAAGATCAGGAATCAGCCCAGAACTACACAGGAGGATGTGGTGAATGACCTGAATAGAGCTGGGACCATTGTCTCAAAGATTACCTTTAGAAACACACTACACCGTCATGGTTTAAAATCCTGCAGGGCATGCAAGGTCTCCCAGCTCACGCCAGCACATGTCCAGACCCGTTTGAAGTTCGACAATGATCCAGGATAGGCATGGGAGAAGGTCATGTGGTCAGATGAGACCAAAATAGAGCTTTTTGGTATCAACTCCTCTCGCCGTATTTGGAGGAAGAAGGATGAGTACAAACCAAAGAATAGTGTCCCAACCTTGAAGCATGAGGGTGGAAACATCATACTTTGTGGGGGCTTTTCTGCAAAGGGGACAGGATGACTGCACCGTATTGAAAGGAGGATGAAAAGGGCCATGTAACGCAAGATCTTGGCCAATAACCTACTTCCATCAGTAAGTGCATTGAACATAGGTTGTAGTTGGGTCTTCCAGCAGGACAGTGACCTGAATCACACTGCCAGGGTTACTAAGGAGTGGCTCAGCATGATGCATTTCAAGGTCCTGGAGTGGCCTAGTCACTAAAAAATCTTTGAAGGGAGCTGAAACTCAAAGTAGCCCAGAACCATCCCCAAAATCTGAAAAATCTGGAGAAGATCTGTAGAGGAATGAACTAAAATTCCTGCTGCAATGTGTGCAAACTTGGTCAAGAACTACAGGGAATGTCTGACCTCTGTAATTGCAAAGTTTTCTGTACCAAATCTTAAGTTCTGTTTTTCTATGATATCAAATACTTATTTCATGCAATATAATGCAAATTAATTATTTAATAATCATACAATGTGATTTTCTGGATTTTTTTTATTTTATCTCTCACAGTTGAAGTCTACTTATGATAAAAATTACAGACCTCTTCATTCTTTGTAGGTGGGAAAACATACAAAATCGCCAAATACTTGTTCAAATAATTATTTTCCCCACTGTATGTGTAGCTGTACTAGTACAGTAGAATATTGTATTATGGACTGGCACTTGAGTGATTTCATAATATATTATTAACATAAGAACTGCCACTTTTCTTAGTGTAAGTGATTCCGGTAGCACCCTCTAATATATATATATTCACTTCCAGGACGCATTACCAGAATATAAATATAGTTGCTCTTTATAGCAAAGAAAAAAGTCTTTGAAGTTCTCCAGCAGCAATGAAAAAAGTCAAAAGCAGAGAAACTTCATTTCTTTATTAAAGGCTAGTAAAATCCAAGGAAAATACTCTGCTGACGCGTTTTGAACCTTATCAAAGTCCTTAGTCATAGTCATAACAAGGTTTTAAACCTGTATGCAGAGTCTTTTTCTTGGATGTGCACACCATGCTTTAAAAAGAGAAATACAATTTTTTTTATTGTAGCTGCCACATATGTTTATGAATACTGGCCTAGGATTGTCTTCCTGCGCAGAGTCTCTCCTTAAAGGGTTGTCTCACCATGCTGTTTCACAGAAACACAGGCAGCTTTAGTCTCACACTTCCTGGTCAGGCTGTGAGTGGTTATATAGCTGTGATTGGTATATCAGCTCTTCTATTCATAGATGAGCCTGTCATAGCGACATGAATGCAGGAGGTTTGTAAACTGTAGTGTACAAGGCTACAGAGCTCTAGATTGTTAAACTTATCAGTGACATAAACAAGCACCTGTGCTGCTGATAACACTCAGCAGGGAGTAAGGTCACCATGTTTGAACAGGGCACCTGGAGCAATAAGAGCAAAGAGGTGATTACCTAAAGAAACTCATGTACACAAGCAGGAGATAACATTTCCTTTATCTCCTAAACAGAATCAAAAGAGCAATGCATTTGGTAATAATCTTTTTTACCTTTGCCTACATGTTTTAAAGGGGTTGTATCGCTACAAAGATCATGTCTCAGATTATGAGGACAGTAAAAATAAGCACTTTTGTAATTGGGTTGCATTACCTCAGTCACTTGGTTTAGCAGATATGAGCTTTTCTATGCATCTGTGTTCTATTTCTAATGCTGCTGTTCGGGACACGCACCCTGGCCGGATCCTGACCCCTAGACATGCCCCCTGTACTGTGATTGGCTGGCTGACATTTCATTCAGCCTGTTGGGATACACCCCCAGACAGGAAACGCCCTGTAAACGCCCCCTGCTCTGTGATTGGCTGCCTGCACACTCTGTGTTTTCTCCCCTTTGAGCTGTTAAAACCGATAGTGAAACCAAGGTCTGCTGGCACTATACACATCTCCCAGCTCTTGGGTGAATGATCTGGGCAATTACTGGTTGCTTAAGTCACAGATCCCCTCATATAACACAGTATTATAGAGTCTCCTGCCTGTTAACAGGGGGAGAGTAGGAGGGGGAGGGCAGTGTGCATTGCTCCATATAACCCAGTCTGCTGCCTGGCAACAGAGGGGAAGGGGGGGCAGTGTACACTCCTCACATGTGTCATCAGTTCAGGCTGTGTGTATAACTGCATATAGCACAGAAAGGAGCTTGTGGAGTCAGCCTGAAGCTCTGCAGACACATGAGAACACTGCAGGAGGCTGTATAGCTGTGCTCTGCAGACAACCTTCTGCTTCCCTGCCTCACCCAGAATGATGATGTCACAGGTCTTCAGTGAGGAGAGACACGCCCCCTGGGAGGAAAGACACGCCTGCTGAGAGATGAGACTCACCTCTGGACTCATCTCCAGCTGCTGCTCTCCACACATGCTGTACCAGACATACCAGACATAACTGAGGAAGGCCTTTTGGCCGAAATATTTAAGAAAAATCTGGATTACCTCGATTGCTTATATGCCTAAAATCAATACCCTGTTGGAGATATATCTACTTTTGTCCAAATAAATATCGTCTTATTTTGCATAAGAAAAAGGGTGTGCTAAGGTATTTGTTTCTATACAATGCTGAGAGATGAGACTCGCCCCTGGATTTTAAATTCAATCTCAGAAAATTAGCTGAACAACATGAACAGTTCAAATGATACAACCCCTATAAGCTAATCATTGTGGTGAGAAAACTCCATTAAGATCTTCAATTTGCTACAGGAGGGTTTATTGAATAATGTATATTGTTTGCACTTGGCTCTATACAGCAGCCTGTATTCTGCAACTGCAATGCCCACATAGGTTGGTAAGATACCCATTAACCTTCCTACCCCGTCCACAAAAAAAAACCCTGAATTTTAATTTTACAACCTACAAAAATAGAGAACTGCATGACTAAAACTTCATAAACATTAAGTCATTGAAAAAAGAAAGTACACCAGCATAATAATGAGTGAGTACATTATAGTCTTAAATCTCAACATGTGATGCTCCAGTCAGGGGCGTAACTACCGGGGTTCAGGGGTAGAAGTTGTTTCAGGGCCCGTGCGCTTAGGGGGGGCCGCGCCCCGGGGCAGCTGCTACCGCGTCCGCTACCCCGGTAATGCCGCTCCTGGGCCCCCGACAGTGAAACATAACAGTTCACTGCGGTGGCGGGAGCTTCGGGGCCCTGACCGCTGCTGCCTCTGAACGCCCGGGCCCTCTGGCCCGAGCGTTCAGAGGCAGCGTTTCCCAAAGGGAGATAGCAGAACAGCACCGATCGCTCCGCTCTGCTACTTCCCTGCCGGCGCTCTGTGATCACGTGGGCGCGCGGGTGACGTCACATCACCGCCCACCCGCACTGAGCACAGGGGGACTGCAGAGGGAGGCTGAAGCGCACGCATCGGGGAGCGTGGACTGAGGTAAGTAAACTATTTCTTATTTTACCTGCCCTAAGCCTGCTGTATACCCCCATATGCCTGCCGTATACCCCCATTTGCCTGCCGTATACCCCCATATTGTTAGTAGAGTAATGGATGGAGTGGCACCAAGAATGTTGCTAAGATATAAAGTCCATTTATTGAAGAACAACGACAAGTAGAAAATGCCACAAACAAATGGGAGATGTGTACAGGAGGGACAACCAGAGGGGTGGCGAGCTGACGCGTTTGGGGCCCAAAATACAGCCCTTAGTCTTAGCTGCAGTTTAGATGTTAGTAACCCCTCTTATAGTGCATTAAAAACAAACAATTATCAATTAAAATTGTCTACAATGCCCAAAACCACCCAAATTTTGGTAGCGTTTTTTTTTGCACGTACCTGTAAGATGTATGACACCCCCCAAATCAGAAGGCGTTCCTCGTGAAATTTAAACCGGTATAACAAAACCCGGAAGAGCTTGCGTTCCAAATAGCGAAATGACTTAGTTCAGTGCAAGGAAACGCATTCTGGCAGGAAGTGACGTGGATGTACGGGTAAAGTGGTGCCGTTGTCAAGGTAACTTATTAATATATGTAATATAAAAAAACCCTGAATATATTGTTAAGAAATGTATCAATGGCAAACCGCTTTTTCCCCCGAAGCACCTCATCAGGTAACATGTCATAACGCGGATGATCGGGAAATGCGAGACAAAACAAAAATGAGACAAAAAAAAACAAAGACTGGGTCTGGTGAAATTCCCTATGAAGAGTTTGAGCACCTATTTAGTGACTATAACACAAAAATATATACTATAATGCTTTGTATTGGATCTATATTTGATCTTGCTGTTAGTCTCAATAGCTATTCAATACTTCTAGACATTGTATGCTTCTAGAGATATTTAAAAATACTTCCCATCCCAACTCATTACTAAATGCATTGTTTAGTATTTTTTTTGTTTTTGTTTTGTGTTTAGATTTATTGTGATTGTAATTTAGCTGATGGCAAAAAAAAGCATAAAAAATAATATATAATTTAAGGGCGGGGTGACTCGTTTACTATAACAATAATACTTAACCTAATGAAGGAAAAATTATTTCCCTGCGTACATTGAGACCCTGGGGGACGATGGTATTGAGAAAAAAAGGATCCAATAAGCTTCTCTGTCTCTGACGAGAAAATTCCCAATTCCACCTCGGGCCGGTTTACGTATCATTTCTATAGCTATAACTTGCAATCCTTTTTTTCAGGGATCCATGGGATTCCACAAAATGTTGTGCTACATTAGATTTATTGGACCGATTTGGATTAGTTATGTCATTAAGGTGTTCTAAAAAACGTACCTTCAGCCCGCGGGTTGTTTCTCCCAACATAAATAAGGTTGCACAGTGTGCACACTATAATGGGAAACCACATGGTGGGAATTGCAATTGGTTTTAGCTCTTAATTTGAAAAGTTTTTGTATGGTCCGAATTTGAAAAATTTGAACTCGGCAATGCAAAACCACAGGTTTTGCACGGATGGAAGCCACACCTAAAGAAACCTTTAAAACGCAACCAGTTGGGGTTTTTATCTGAAGGAGGGTAACAGACGTGTGATAAAATATCACTCATGTCTTAGGTTTTTAGCCACTATGTGGCAAACCCCTTTTGTAGCACGGAGTCTAAATTGCATCCTCTTGCAGAATGGGCAAATATTTCTCTATAACTTTTTTTATGATGTTAAATTGATGACTATGATCTAATACCAGTACCGGCTTTGCAGTTGCATTTGCCCCATTAGCAAGACTTCTAGAATTGTTTTTAAGATTTTTGGGAGCCAATAAGTTCTCCCTAGAACGTTTGTCCACAATTTGTTCTGCTCTCTTCATTGCCCAATCCGGGTAGCCTCTAACTTTTAATCTGTTCTTTATGACTGTTTTTTCAATACCCCCATATGCCTGCCGTATACCCCTATGCCTGCCGTATACCCCTAAGCCTGCCGTATACCCCCTATGCCTGCGTATACCCCTATGCCTGCCGTATACCCCCTATGCCTACCGTATACCCCTATGCCTGCCGTATACCCCCTATGCCTGCCGTATACCCCATATGCCTGCCGTATTCCCCCATATGCCTGCCGTATACCCCCTAAGCCTGCCGTATATCCCCATATGCCTGCCGTATACCCCCTAAGACTGCCTGTATACCCTGCCGGCCTGCCTTTATACCCCCCTGGCCTGCCTAGATAGCCCCCCAGCCTGCCTAGATAGCCCCCCCAGCTTGCCTAGATAGCCCCCCAGCCTGCCTAGAAACCCCCCCCAGCCGGCCTAGATAGCCCCCAGCCTGCCTAGATAACCCCCCCAGCCTGCCTAGATAGCCTGCCTAGATAGCCTCCCCGCCTGCCTAGATAGCCCCCCAACCTGCCTAGATAGCCTCCCAGCCTGCCTATATACCCCCAGCCTGCCTGCATAGCCCCCCAGCCTGCCTAGATAGCTCTAAGTCTGTCTGCCTGAATAGCCCTATAGCTACCGTGAAGCCTGTGTGCCTATATAGCCCCTATAGCCCCCTAAAGCTTGCCTACCTTTATAGCCCCCGAAGCCTGCCTGTCTACTTATATGGGGCCCCTTTAGCTACCTAAACCCTACCTATATGGCCCCTATAGCCCACCTAACCCCTGTCTACCTGTATGGCTCCCTATAGCTACCTAAACCCTGCCTGCCTATATGGGCACTCTATTGGCTACCTAAACCTTGCCTATTTGGGGCCTCATATATCCTATCTAAACCCTGCCTGCCTAAATGGACCCCATATAGCCAGGGGGGCAGGTGCTGGAAAAGTCAGGATTCTAAGATATTTGTGTCTAAATCTGCAGGGACAAGTGGTCGGGAGACGTCATCATGATGGCGGACTGGACCGGATGCAGAACAAAGGGGAAAGTCATCGACTCATCAGTGAAACGTCACCTGTGAGTCACAAGATGTAACTACACTGTAATCACTTATATGTCTACAGAGCCTGTGTACACTGGTGTCTACCACTATATGGTCACTGTATGGTGGTTATATACAGTCTGCAGACCCTGTGTGCACTGGTATATACCACTATATGGTCACTATATGGCGGTACTATTGGTCTTTGTGTACTGATCAGTAATAGTGTAGGGGTATTATTCAGTCACTATGTGGTGGTAATTTGTGGTCATGTTCTGGCGGTATAATCAGGTCCTTATGTAATAGCGTTACTGGTAATGCTGGTCTTAGTATAGTGGGATTTGATTGGTAGCAGTAGTATGGTGAGGTATTTGCCCCTTGTATTATCTACATTATCTAACAGCATGTCCTGGTACATGGTCGTGGTCAGGGAGGTGGGCGAGGAGGGGAGGGGGGGGGTAGGGGGCCCCATCCAAAAGTTTGCTTTGGGGCCCTGGCTTCTCTAGTTACGCCCCTGGCTCCAGTTATTACTTTCACTGTCTATTTGTGAAATAGGGTATATGTAAATGGTAAATTTGTAATATATCTCCTTCTAAACAGCTACCCAACATCTGATAAGTAATCAGGCTGGCAGTGGCACTGATGCTGGTGGGTGAATCAAAGCTAGTATTTCAAGCAAATATTCCCTATCTAATCTACCGCTCATATTCCTGTGGTACGTAGATTATTCATGTGAGCTCACATTGTTTCACAAGATGAAAGAGATAATAGAATTTCTATTCTTTCTTTGAACTGCTACCAATACAGAGTGAAACAGATCTGTCACAGAAGCTGAAACATCACATTCTGCTTCTGAGCAGTTCCCTGAGATATTTAACTCTAAGATCTCTCTTCTGGGTGCCATGATCTGACCATACAGTGCCATCATACGACTAGGTACTTGCTCTGTCAAGGTTATTCTAATGTCAAAGTTGTGTTAAATATTATATTAGGTAATCATACGATAAGCAGTTGTCAAATATAATGATCAACGTTGCTGGATTAGGTCCTTGTTCAGTATCAGTTATACCAACCGCACTCCAATATTAAAACAAACTTTATTACTTGAGCCAATTTCCATTTAAATAATTATAATATATAATATACTATTGGAATAGCTCAAAATACAAACATCATATAGATTTTCGATGTTTTGCCCATAGACCTTTTTAACAAATGTGTATAAATGTAGAATGAATTTCTCAAGGAACATCAACTCCTCTAGGAGAATAGTGTGTAGTTAGCCCTGTTGATATAATTGAAACCTTAGCGGAGAATATAATGTACGACTGGCACCCTGCTGTACACCCTGCTGGACATATTTTGTTGCAGCTTCTGCAGACCTTACAACTGAGCGTAGCATTGATGAGTCACAGTCAAAGACACAATGACATTTTTCTAGAGGTGTTCCTTTTCTTCTCGATTTCATCCAGATCACTATGGCTTCTTTCAGCTATATCTCACCTCTGCAGAGTTTTCTGTCCAGACATCTTTGGCTCCTCACTTTTGCAGCAGAAACTTAGTAGCTATACTATGGTAAGCTTCATATACTGCCGCCTAAAAGAACAAATTCACCTACTGTGCTCCATAAATATAAATATGCCACGAGCTGTACCCCCTGAAATGAATAATAATTCATTGTGTTCTCCATTTAGCAAGTTATAGTACACACACTGGCCCACCATAAAATAATTATATTACATGTTGTGCCCCCTGAAATTAATTTTAACACACACTTCACCCCCAGAAATATATGCTAAACACCGGGGGCCACATGTATGAAAACTAGGTCTAAGACTTTCTTTGTTGCCTATAGCAACCAATCAGGGCTCCTCTTGCATTTCATACAGTACTATGAAAAAATGAAAGGGGAGTTTGGATTGGCTGCTGCGGCCAACAAAGAAATTCTTAGACCAAGAAAGTTTTCATACACATGTCCCTGTGTCCTCTAAAATTAATTATATTACACTCTATAACCGTGGAAACTAATTATAAAATATACACTGTACCTTCTGAAATGAAAATAGTATATGGAAAAAGGTTGTAATTTGTAGTACACAAGAAGAAAAAGATTGTCCCACCATTAGGAACAAAACAGTAACAATTCAGTTTTATGACAAGAATCTGCATACAGTTGAACCCAGAAATTTACATACACTATACAGTGGGTACGGACCCCTCTACATTTTTCACTCTTACTTTCACTGCAATCATTTGGTAAAATCCAAAAAGTTCATTTGTTTGCTCATTAATATATACTTTTCACCCCATCTTGAAAGAAAAAAAACAGAAATATAGATATTTTTGCAAATTTATTAAACAAGAAAAAAAACTGAAATATCACATGGTCATTAGTATTCAGACCCTTTGCTGTGACACTCATATTTAACTCACATGCTGTCCATTTCCTTCTGATCCTCCTTGAGATGGTTCTACTCTTTCATTGGAGTGCATGTTAGAGCACAAGAGAATCATGAGGTCTAAGGAACTGCCCAAGGAGCTCAGAGAGAGAATTGTGGCAAGGCACAGATCTGGCCAAGGTTACAAAAGAATTTTTGCAGCACTCAAAGTTCCTAAGAGCACAGTGGCATCCATAATCCTAAAATGGAAGAAGTTTGGGATGACCACAACTCTTCCTCGACCTGGCCGTCCAGCCAAACTAAGCAATCGTGGGAGAAGAGCCTTGGTGAGAGAGGTAAAGTAGAACCCCAAGATCACTGTGGCTGGGATCCAGAGATGCATGAGGGAGGTGGGAGAAAGTTCCACAAAGTCAACTATCACTGCAGCCCTCCACCAGTTGGGGCTTTATGGCAGAGTGTGCCGACGGAAGCCTCTCCTCAGTGCAAGACATATGAAAGCCACAGTTTGCAAAAAAAACACATGAAGGACTCCTAGACTATGAGATATAAGATTCTCTGGTCTGATGAGACGAAGATTGAACTTTTTGGTTTTAACTGTAAGCTGAGAAAACCAGGCACTGCTCATCACCTGCCCAATACAATCCCAACAGTGCAACATGGTGGTGGCAGCATCATGCTATGGGGGTGTTTTTCATTTGCAGTGACAGGACGATTGGTTGCAATTGAAGGAAAGATGAATGCGGCCAGGTACATAGATATCCGGATGAAAACCTATTCCAGAGTGTTCTAGACCTCAGACTGGGCCGAAGGTTCATCTTCCAACAAGACAATGACCCTAAGCACACAGCTAAAATAACAAAGCAGTGGCTTCAGAACACCTCTGTGACCATTCTTGACTGGCCCAGCCAGAGCCCTGACCTAAACCCAATTGAGCATCTCTCAACATTCACCATCCAACCTGAGAGAACTGGAGAGGATCTGCAACGAAGAATGGCAGAGGACCCCCAAATCCAGGTGTGAAAAACTTCTGGCATCATTCCCAAGAAGACTCATGACTGTACTAGCTCAAAAGGGTGTTTCTACTCATTACTGAGCAAAGGGTCTGAATACTTAAGAATGTGATATTTCAGTTTATCTTATTAAATAAATTTAATAAAAGTATCTACATTTCTTTTTTCTTTCTTCAAGATGGAGTGCAGAGTGTACATTAATCATCAAAAAAATGTACTTTTTGGATCTTACCAAATGGCTGCAATGAAAGAAGGAGTGAACAATTTAAAGGGGTCTGAATACTTTCCGTACCCACTGTAAAAAAATTCACATAGGCATGTTTTTCTCACTATATGAAATTAAATCAGAATAAATCTGACCCGTTTTAGGTCAATTAGGATTACCAAAACTACTTATATTGGCCAAATGCCAGAATAATGAGAGAGAGAAAAAGCATTTTTATTACTTTCTGCAAAGCAAAAGTTTAAATACATTTCATTAGTATTTGGTGGCATTGTCCTTAAACTGTATGACTTGGGTCAAATGTTTTGGATATCCTTCCACAAGCTTCTCACAATAGTTGGTAGGGGTTTTGGCCCAATCCTCCTGACAGAACTGGTGTAACTGAGCCATGTTTGTTGGTCGCCTTGCTCACGCCCGCCTTTTCAGCTTTGCCCATAAATTTTCAGTATAATTGAGATCAGGGCTTTGTGATGGCCACTCCAAAACATTGACTTGGTTATCCTTAAGCCACTTTGTAACCAGTTTGGCAGTATTGTCTATTTGGAAGACCCATTTCTGCCCATGCTTCCTGGCTGATGTTTTGAGATATTGCTTCAGTATTGCCACATAATCTTCTTTAGTCATGATGCCGTCTATTTTGTGAAGTTCAACAGTCTTTTCTGCAGCAAAACAACCCCACAACATGATGCTGCCACCCCTATGTTTCGCAGTTGGGATGGTGTTATTAGACTTCCAAGCGTCTCCATTTTTCCTCCAAATGTAATGAAGTTCATTATGGCCAAACAGTTAAATTTTAGTTTCGTCATTTCAAAGGACATTTCTCCAAAAATGTAGATCTTTATTCCTGTGTTCATTTGCAAACATTAACCTGGTTTTCATATTTGTCTTTTGGAGTAATGGCTTCTTCCTGGCAGAGTGGCCTTTCAGCCCATGTTGATACAGTACTCGTTTGAGTGTGGATAATGACACAATCTTACCAGCTTCAGCATCTTCACAAGGTCTTTTGCTTTTGTTCTTGGGTTGATATGCACATGTCGGACCAAAGCATGTGTAGCGGATGGTCCTGTTCCTCGGACCGCGGGCCACGGGCGCACCCGTGGCCGCCACCCCGGGTGCCTGCCGGGGTTGGGTGGCGCCGCTGGCCGCGGGACGGGCTGTGGGTCCATTCGCCCTGGAGACTCACCTGACCTCGTTCCTGACACGTCCGCGCCCTCTGCCGCGCGCGCTCTTTCTTGTAAATTTAAAGGGCCAGCGCCCCGGTAATTGGCTAATTGCCACTTCTTCCATCACATTTTTCGCCTCATGGGTTACCCTCCCACATCGTCTCCGATCGAGGCGTCCAATTTGTCTCTAAATTTTGGAGTGCCCTATGTTCCCGCTTGCAAATCAAGCTAGACTTCTCATCCGCATACCATCCCCAGACAAATGGGCAGGTGGAGAGGCTAAATCAGATCTTGGGGGAATATCTACGGCACTTTGTGTCCGGACGCCAGGACAACTGGTCCGAACTACTTCCATGGGCCGAGTCCTCGTATAACCATCGGGACCGACTCGACTGGCCGTTCCCCATTCCTTGTGGTCTATAGTCATCATCCACGACCCCCCTCCCCTTGGCTTCGGCCTCCGCGGTTCCCACCGTGGACAACCAGGTTCGGGATATCGGGGTCATTTGGCGAGAGACCCGACATGCCTTACTCCAGGCTTAAGCCCGCATGAAGACCCAAGCTGGCAAGAGGAGGAGATCTTCCCCAATGTTCCTCCCAGGGGATAAAGTGTGGCTCTCTTCCAAATACATATGCCTCAAGATACCCAGCTATCAGTCGGGACCTTTCAGAGTACTTCGGCAACTGAACCCGGTGTCCTACAAGCTCTGCCTACCTCCATCTCTCCGGATTCCTAATGCCTTTCACGTCTCCCTCCTAAAGCCTCTGGTCTTGAACCGGTTCTCTCAGAGGAGCGCTGCTCCGTCTCCGGTAGTAGAGTCCAGTGATGTTTTTGAGGTGAAGGACATCTTGGACATGAAGACCATCAGGGGTGAGCGGTTCTTTCTTGTAGATTGGAAGGGCTTCGGACCCAAGGAGAGATCCTGGGAACCGGAGTCCAATATCCTGAACCAAGATCCGATTCGTAAGTTCCTTCAGCCTAAGAAGAGGGGGAGAGCTAAGGTGGGGGTACTGTAGCAGGTGGTCCCGCTCCTCGGCCCGCGAGCGCACCCGTGGCCGCCCCCCCAGGTGCCTGCCGGGGTCGGGTGGCGCCGCTGGCCACGGGATGGGCTGTGGGTCCACTCGCCCTGGAGACTCACCTGACCTCGTTCCTGACACGTCCGCGCCCTCTGCTGGCCGAGGCGCGCGCGCCCGCGCCCTAGGGTGCGCGCGTGCTCGTTCTTGTAAGTTTAAAGGGCCAGCGCCCCGGTAATTGGCTAATTGCCGGGCGCTTCCCCTATTTATGGTTTCGCTCCATGGTCATTCCTTGCTGGATCTATCTTGCCTCATGCCCTAGAAAAAGCATTCTTTAAGTGTGTTCTTGCCTTACCGTGTACCAGACCTCTTGCTACGTTTCTCAACTCCGAACCTCTGCCGCCTGCCCTGACCTTCCTGCCTGCCCACGACTACAATTCTTGGCTTTCGATTCTGTACCTCGCTGCACCTCGGCCACCACCGCAAGCCCACCGCGTCAGGGGTAGCGACCTGGTAGAATCCCTTTGCAGCAAGTCCATCCCGCTTTGCGGTGGGCTCTGGTGAAAACCGGTACCTACTTAGACTCCGCTCCCTGGTGCGGTTGTTGCCATCGCTTGCGGTTGTCCAGTGGATCCACTACCTAGCCGTTACAGCATGTTCATCTCTGAGAAACAGAACTCGTCTCCTTCCTGAGCGGTATGATGGCTGGACATTTCCATCTTATTTGTACTTGCGTATAATTGTATAGATGAACGAGGCACCTTCAGGTATCTGGAAATTGCACCCAAGGATGAACCAGACTTGTGCAAGTCCACAATTCTCTTCCTGATATCTTGACTGATTTCTTTAGACTTTTCCATGAAGCAGTGTGTTTCTGGTGTGCAATAAAATACATCCACAGGCGTTTCTCCAATTAATTCAGATGTTGCCAGTAAACCTATCAGAAGCTTCCAAAGACATGACATCATCATATGGGCTGTCCCAAATTGTTTAAAGGCATAGTAATCCCAGTGTATGTAAACTTTTTTCTTTGCAAAAAGTATTAAAAATGCCTTAAAAAAAATTCTCATTATTCTGACATTTGGCAAATATAAATAATTTTGGTAATCCTAATTGATCTAAAATGGGTAAGGTTTATTCTGATTTCATGTCAGATAGTGAAAAACCTGCATATGTGTCTCTTTTTATGTATATATATATTAAGGGATTAGGTAGCGGGTTGATCGTGTAGTGTATGTAACCTGGTTTCAACTGTAACTAAGCATATGCTAAATAGTTGCAAGTCAAATTTATTAGCAGCTGATGAGATATGGAGCCTGAAAGTCAGACGTTCATTGTTACCCTTTTGCTTGATCCCCCACTATATATAGTTTTCTTTAGCAGGGTGCAAACAAACAGGTTCTTGTCAGGTTCCAAGAGGGGTTAACAAACTTGCTAGGCTCACCATAACAGTCTCTCCCAATGCATAGGGATGATTTTGTCCAGTTTCTCAGGACAGATTAATACAGCAGCCCTTCCCTTTACAACTCCAGGCTTGGAGTCGCACACCACCCCCAACACACCTGACTCCCTGGCTTTATAGGCCAGAGAAAACCCAAGATGGATATGTGGGAGCAGTCATCCCTCCCAACTCTAAGACTAAGGCCTGGAATACCACTGATTATAAGCAGTGATGCTAAAATAAACAACATGTCTACAACCTAAGATTACAGTCCTATATTACCCGGCTTACATCACAGCGGCCCTGAACCACAGTGACACATATCGGCTCTCGATCACCAGGTCTTGTGCCTTGTCACAATATATATATATAGCATTGATGGAGTTAGGAAGTCTATATATCTACCCTAGATATATTTAGACAGTCCATCAGAGGATTTGCAAGTACTTTTTAGCTATGGCCTAAATTATCTAAATAAATTCTCTGTGATTCTGTTGAAGGGATTTTCTCACCATGCTGTTTCTCAGAGTCAAAGGCAGTTACAGACTCATACTGCTTGGTCAGGCTCTGAGTGGTTCTATAAAAGTGATTAGCATATTTAGCTCCTCTATAACAAGCTGAGCCTTACAGTGATATAAATGCAGGATATTTAATATATAGTAAACAAGTCTACAGAGCTCCAAGGAGTTAAAATCAAGTGCATATCAAAGGTAAGCAATCTAATCTTGTTAGAGATAAAGAATCTGCTCTGTTCAACCATGGTGATGTCACTCCCTGCTCTTTGTCTTATCTGGAAGGCTGATAAGGACGTTAACCTAGAAACACTTGTGAGCACTTAATGCAGATAACGTCTCTCCTATCTCCTGACCAGGGCAATATCAAAAGCAATGTATTTAGTAAAAGTCTTGATTTAGTGTTCCCTACATGTTGAAAGCTAATCATTGTAGTAAAAAAAACCTTTTAGGTATAGATGCATGGAAATAGCAGTTTTTTCTGTTTAGTTTTAATAAATAAAATATATTTTTAACTACAAAATACACTGTTGTACTTATGATCACTGATGGTAGAACCATATATTTTCCAACAGTGAAATTCAGATGGCATCTTCTTATGTCTTTATTCATTGGACAGGTCAGAGGATCTAATGGGCAACTTGCAAGCCCCTAAAAGCAAATCATTCACAAATTACAGGCTGCTGTAAAAGGAACTCGTGTACTAATGATGATAGCTGGAAACTAATATGAATCCCTGAAATTTTAAATAAAACCAGTCCGATTTATCAATGGAGCAATCCTAATATTAATATTTTATTAGAAAATTGCTCACAATGCAATCCCGTAATAACCAAAAAGTATGTGAAGTTGAAGTGTGTCAGAGTGATTCAGGGTCATTGTCATTCCAGTCTATACTCTCTTCTTGTGCGTGAAATGACATTGTGTTCTATGCTATAATATCAAAGTAGATCACGTTCACGGCCAAAGTGAATATTTAATCTAACCACAATAATTGTATACCGTTTAATCAGGTCAAATCGAAACTGCAGTGTTGGCACAATTCCGCTTATTATGCCCAAAATGCTATTTGTCTTTGTGTACCTGCTCTAATTAAAGAGAGGGCATTAAAATTCAGCCCATACACTTAAATAAGCACCTCATTGTTATATAGTTTAATCATAGAACAGTTTGGAGAAATGTTTTTTTACTTTGGTGAGTGAATCAGCAGAGATTTGATTGTGAAAGCCAAACCTTGTTCCCACTCGTGCATATAAATCACAGCATGCCCTATACATTCTCATTATGTGATGTATAATTCATTTATCCACCTGCTTCTTCTTTCCTACTGCTCTTTCTGTATGTTAAAGCAAAACCAGACAGCTCTGGATGAACTATGATATAGGTCCCATCAAGATAGGTTGAAGGCAGTGCCAGACAGACCCACCGGAGGACCTGAGGATACTCCAGGTGGCCCCAGAAACTGACACATATACTTCTGCTGGCTCCTAATGGTCCATCGGGGAGCTGGTAAATCCTTGCTAGGTCCCGAGCTCCATGGGATGTTTCAAACCATATGTGTGTCCCGAGGAAAATTATGAAAATTATGGCCACCGACAACTGTGGCCTACAGGAAAAGCCTATGGCTGCGCTGCTTTGTCTCCTAGGCCGAAATTCTTAGTCCAAGGCCTGAGGCTTTTGGCCTAGGAGATGGTGAGAGCAGTGTTGAGATATAGGTGGTGTGATGATGTCATGTCCCCACGACAGACGCTTCCGACATTAGCTGCTTGACAGGGGGACGGGAATAGTTGAGTATCTTTTTTTTACTTTTTTTTTTCAACAATCAGAGGGCATCTATATCAACCTAAAGGTGAGGCCTATACGTAGCTACAGGAGGTGTACCTACCTGTGCCTATATATTTACCTACAGGATGACTATATACCTGCTTACAGGGGATCTACCTACCTGAAGGTGCCTATATAACTACCTACAGTGGTCTATACCTACATATATGGGATCTACCTACCTACAGGTCCTATATATTAACCTACAGGGCACCTATTTAACTGCCTACAGTGGTTCTACCTACTGGTTGCATATATATCTACCTACAGGAGACCTATATACATTCCTATAGGGTGCCTATATAACTATTGATAGGTGGCCTATAAACCCATCTACACGGGGCCTATATACCTACCTACTAGATGGATATATATCTACCTCCCTACTGGGGGGCCTCTATACATACCTACTGACTGGAGGTCCTCTACACCTACCCACCTACCCACTTAAGGGCAACCTGCATACCTACCTGTCAAATTAAGGGGCCTATATACCTACATACTTAAGGAGCTATAAACCTACCTTCCTACCGGGGGACCTATATGCCTACCCAGTTAGGGTGGCTACCTACCTAGTTGGGGACTAGTTACCTTCCTACCCTATAGGGGGCCTGTACCTACCTATTTACCTACTCAATGGGGGATCTAGGTACCTTCCTATCTACCTAATGTGGAACCTAGATACCTCCCTATTGAAGGCCTATAAATCTACCTGCCAAATCGAGGGGAGCAATATACCTACCTAGTGGGTGCCCTTAAACCTAATCAGTGGGACAATACTGTCTAATTGGGGACTACCTACCTAAATTGGTGTATACCTATCTATTCTACCTATTTACTATATTGTGTGTTTGTTTACCTACCTACTATATAGGGAAATAAAAGAAGACTAAAACTTGATGGACAAACTGAATCCCCATTTGGGGACACAAGGGTGTCATTATTAGCATTAGGGGCACTATGGATTGGTAGAGGTGGTAATTGTGAGGGAAGTGCTGGTAAATTTTACACGGATGATTTGTGACCGTGAGAAGTGGATTTAACTGCACTGTAATCACTTATACCATCTGCAGAGCACCTATGTACAACTGCTATCTACCACTATATGATCACTGTATGGTGGCAATATTGGTCATAGGGTAAGAGTTTATATTCAGCAAAGGTATGGTGTATTATTTAGTCACTTTGTGGTGGTTATATGGGGTCATGATGTGGCAGTGTTTGATCTTAGTGGAATTATTGGTAATATTGGACTTTGGATTCTGGTTTTGTGTAGAGGTGTTATTTAGTAATTGTATGACCATTACTTAGCGGTTTATAATTAGAACTTTGTGATATAGCTTTTTGTATATTTTTATTTATATAAAATTTATCTTTAGACCTTTTATGTTTACCACCAGGTTACCTGTTGCAATTAGGTGAGGGAGACTCAGAAGTCCCAGGGCCCCATCTTTTGATGATGTGATAACACAAGTCTGTATAAGTTAAAGCGAGACTGGGCACTGCACAGGTGGCAGAGGAAGGGAGGCAAAGTACAGTAGCTTTGGGGTGGGTCCCTAGAATCAAGTCCTTTGGTGGACTCTAAGCACCAAAACTGTCCAAAACTGGTTAAAGGGTTTCAGCCCATGCAGTAGTCTGGATTCATTCTATATATAATCAGTGCTACTGGTTCCTGACATATAACAAATAGTTGTATCATGATGTTCAAAAAAGGACAAACTTCCACCCCCTCGATCGACATATGTTGCGATGGCTGCTGTGCTGAGGGCCTAGTAATGACCTCAACGCTGGCTATTTCACTGCTTATATTAGACTCAGTCTGAGGCAAAGTGTCATAGGAGTGCCATAATTGAATGTTATGCTGCAACACTAATCTAAAGTACTCTAAGCAAAAAAAACAAAAAAAATTTGAAAAATTGCATTTTTTTTCCTCATTTTGCCTTGCCAAAAAAAATTTTCAAAATGGTACCAATCGAAGTTATAGATAAGCATGCAAAAATAAGCCCTCACACTGGTCTATAGATGGAAAGATAAAATGTAATTAGTCTCACAAAATATTGATGCAAAGCAAATGAAAAATAGACATTTTTTCAAGTAGTAAAACATAAAAACTAAACTATATAATTTGGTATCGGCAGAATCGTGCTAACCTTCAGAATTAAAATAATGTCACCACATTTTGTATGTGCATTTTTGCACAAAGTAAGCCAACTAATAAATGGTGTAAACTTAGAGCCCATCTACACAGCATGGTTTCTTGGACGTTTTTTTGTCAATTTGCAGATTTAGAAACCGTCAAAAAAAACAACAAGTAACCATCCCCATAGACTTGAATAGAAAATCCATTCATCAGTCCACACTGAACAGATTTTCTGTTGGACAGTTTTTCAGGCCGCCGCTGTTTCGAAAAATTTAGAACACAGAATGTTAACACTGAAGTCAAGTGGCGAATGTTTTTTGTCCAGGTCTATGTGCATATTTTGTGAGGTTTGCGTTTTTTAAACAATAAGGTGGAGGATGATGCACTATAGGTCCCACTAAATCCATAGAGAAAATTTTATATATATATTTTAATATATATATAATATATATATATATTATATATATATATATATATATATATATATATATTACACACATACACACATGTGTGTATGTACATATATATGTGCATGTTTGCGTATATATATGCATGTATATATTTGTGTATGTGAATATTTATATATATATATATATATAATATATATATATATTATATATATATATATATATATACACACACACACATTTTCTATGGATTGTGTGGGACTTATAATGCATCATTCTCCACATTTTTGTCTAAAAAACGCTAACTACACAAAAAAACGCACTATATCTGCACAAAAAACGTTAAAAAAATGCAAGCAGCGAAAAACTGGATGGTTTTTGTGTAAAAAAAAAAAAAGTCAGAAAACTGGTTGTGATGGACATTTCTGCTGCAGTGAAAACCGAGCAGATTTTGTTCTTTGCCATGTGAACCCACGCTTAGGTTGTGTTCACACTGCAAAGACATAATACCAATCGGATTTTCTGACCGGTATTTTGTCTTTGTTTGGCATGCGAGGGGCGGCTTTTGTCCGCGATTTGCGGATTCAAGCCCTCCCCTTTCACACCCACATGTTAATGTTCTGCACGAAAACCAGGCGGATGAATGATCATGTTCTAAGTTTTTAGGAACGCCGGCGATGTGAAAAATCGTCTGTTGGAAAATCTGTGTAGTGTGGAATGCTGGACGGATTTTCTATTTAAATCAATGTAAAAGGTTAACAGTCGGTGTACAGAAGGTTTAAACAGTCTGTAAAATCGACTGAAAACCCTTGCTTTGGGGACAAGCCCTCAGACTATAGAGTTTAAACATGCACCAGATTTATCAACACTGGATAAATGTGCATTTTAAGACTAGTCTAAGTTTACGTTGTCTAAACATAAACCAGTGTTAATAAATCTCTTATGTTTACATGTAGGTCATTATGATTGTGGTGCATTAAAATGAGTGGTTTTTGTAATGGTTTATTATTTTTGCTAAGAAAAATAATTTTTAGTGTATTTTTTTTTCTTCTTTCGGACAATTTTTTATCAAGCTGTTTTTTAACCTTTTTTTGTCACATTAGGGGACTTGAAGCAGTGTTCAATTGATCACATATGTATTGGAGATACTTAGTATTCCAAAACTTCATTGTTTGTCATTTCTACACTGACAAGTAATCTATTAGCCCCACTGATTCTGCCATCATACTCTGCAGGAGAAGGGTCACACCGCACTAGGACAACATTACATCATAACCAGCTGCAATGTGTCTATATAGTAAACTAGGTAATTAATTAGATAAACTACACAGGTTACTATATGGAAACATAAGAGACTGAAATAACAATTAATTAAGATATAGTATGTGTGTGCCAGATAGTGGCATCTGTGGGTTGCTTCTTTAACTAAGCAGGGAGGCCCACTTGATTTAGAGACTGGAGGAATAGTAAGGAAGCTATTAATCTGCTACTTAACTCATTTGAAGCTCTGTCCTCAATTCATGATGTACACTGCAGTACTGGTCAGCACATGATTTCCATTACAGCAATGGCACCCAATGTATAGCTTTAGGGGGAGCTAAGGCAGGACTGCCATCAGAAATTTCAGGGCTCCAAATAGCAAAAGGGTTAATTCCCTCACACACCTGAAAAAATGTTGTGGTGTGAAAAGGAAAAAATTCAACTACTTTTTTTATGGGTTTGTTTATACAATTTACTTAATGTTATCTTTATTCTGTGGATCAGTTCGTATACATGGGCCAAAAATACTGCCACATATCACCACTATATAGCGACTAATACCACCATAATGATACTGACCAAGCCTGTATACCAACACTAATATTACCAATAACAACAATATACAAAGAGCAAATAATATCACCACATATCACTACCATTCAATGATTGACTAATACCACCATACTGTTAATCGCCAATCCATATACAAAGAACAATATCACCAAAAACAAAAATATTCAAGGACCAAATAATACCACCACTTATTACCACCATAAAGTGACTGACTAATACCATCATATTGTTACTGAATGTAAACCATTACACCACCATAAAGTGGTAGACAGAAGTTGTACACAGGAGCTCTACACACATGCAAACGATTACAGTGCAGTTACATCCAGGGCTCAGTGACATCTTCTCTGATGAGTTTTTCTCTTTCCCTTTTCTTCATTCAGCCCAGACTGCCATGACAACTTTTCTTGGCCACGTCCCTGCAGAATTTACAATACAAATCTCTTAAACTTTGCAGTACCTCTTCCCACCCTTGTGCAAAGTCTTCATCCATTGTGCCCCAAATGATAATAATGGCTATCATAGGTGCTCCTGTGGCTCTTACTCCGAGCTGCAGGCGCATCCGTGTTCCTGCCGTATCAGCAAGTGGCGCCATGACCCACATGTCAAGCCGCAGGAGCACTCGTGATCCCGCTCCCGGCACCCTTAACTTACCTCTCCTTGCTCCCTGTGCTTTTCCTGCTGGCTGGCAGGTGCGGTTCCATTCCCTAGGGAACGTGCGCCAGCCTTGTGAAGTTTAAAGGGCCAGCGCACCGGTAATGGGGTAATTACTGGGCGCTGGTCCTATATCAGCCTGCCTCTGACTTCCCTGATGAATCCATAGTGCCACAGTCTATGCGAGAAAGCATTCCAAAGTTGTTCCTGTTGTTCCCTTGTACATTGACCACGGACCTTTGCTGCCTTTCCTGACCTTCCTGCGTGTTCCCGACTACAGGTTTGCTTCATGATTTTGTACCATGCTACACCTCGTCTGCCACCGCAAGCAAGTCGCGTCAAGGGTAGCGATCCGATAGTGTTCTGCTGCAACAAGCCAAACCTGCCATATGGCGGGCTCTGGTGAATACTGAACCTACTTAGATGCCGATACCTGGCGTGGCCTATACCAACGCTTGCGGTGGTCCAGTGGATCCACACCTCTGGTCTGCCATTACGGTAAGCCTACCATTACAGTGGCCCTTTAATTCCCCAAACAGTAATTGTTCCCCAAAGCAGTAATATTAGAGGACCCCCTATTTTGCCAAAAGTAGTTAAAGGGGTTGTCTCACTACAAAGAATAGCTTTCAAAATGTAGGAAACACTAAATGAAGACGTTTTCCAAATATATTTCGCTGTTCATCTTTTTTTTTTAAGGAGCTACAAATGATTTTATCACCTTCTGAGCTCTGTCTGGTTTCCCAAGTCACAGACCTGTGTACTCCTTATCTCCTGCTGTTTGTTCTGTCTAATAGCAGGGAGTGAAGTCATCACAGAGGTCTCAGCTGGAAGTGTGAAAGCTTGTGTGTTATCTGATCTTTCAAACAAAAGACTAATTACTCTACTGTTCTACAGCAGCTTCTCCAGACCTCAGAGAAGGTAATTTATTTAATGTAGACTGATAAACAGAGAAGTCTTAATACACTGAGCTCATATGCTAATTACAGATAGCTTGACCAGGAAGTGACAGAGGAAAGCATCATTATTTCATTCATGCACCCTATGAAACTTTGAGATGAGACAACCCCTTTAAGTACTTAAAACCTAAAATCACAGCAGATCAACACTAATGTCTAAAATATAACTCTTATTTACCAATTAAGATACGATTAAGTGGACACTAGTTGATAATAGCGTATAATAACCCAGAAGCCTTCATAATTTCATTATATTGATGCTTGTATACAAATATTCATGAGTTACTATTTAAATCCCTTTTTTGTGAGTTTATTATTATGGGAAGAGATTGCCTGTGGCCCCATCTTTTACATAGGACAGCAACAGTATTGTAAATGTTAGTTTGGATACCTTGTGGCAGGTTTTGCATTAGGGCCTAGAAGGTAGAAAGATGAAGTTGTACCTCTAAAGCAGCGGTCCCCAACCTTTTTTCCACCAGGGACCGGATTGATGCACGACAATTTCTCCACGGCCCAGTGGGGGCGGGGTTATTGGGGGCGTGGTTATTAGGAGGTGAGGTTATGGAGGGGTTTGGATGTTTAGAATCACACATACACAAAAAAAAAACACAATAAACTGTATACTGTGTCATTTGGGGGTATTTAGTATGGGGTAACCAGTATTTTATGACTGCAGATTGATTATCAGCTCTGTGGGTCAGTATTATACTAATAATGCTGACCCACAGAGCTGACAAGCAGTCTGCAGTAGTATTGATCAGCATTATACATGTATATAATATATATATGTAATCAGCTCTGTCATTACAGAGATTTATGCCCCCTGTAGTCATTAGATATATATGCACCCTGTAGTAATGATAAATATATGGCCTCTGTAGTAAAGATAAATACATATAGGCCCTCTGTAGTAGAAGTAAACAAATATAGGCCCCCTGTAGTAATAATAAATATATGGCCCCCTGTAGTAGTAACAAATAAATATAGGCCCCCTGTAGTAATAATAAATATATGGCCCCCTGTAGTAGTAACAAATAAATATAGGCCCCCTGTGGTAATAATAAATACATATATGGCCCCCTGTAGTAATAAATTAATATATAGCCCTCTGTAGTTGTAATAAATTCATATATAGCCCCCTGTAGTTGTAATAAATTCTTATATTGCCCCTGTAGTTGTAATAAATTCATATATGGCCCCCATAGTTATAATTAATTCATATATGGCCACAGTAGCTATAATAAATTCATATATGGCCCCCATAGTTATAATAAATTCATATATGGCCCCTATAGTTATAATAAATTCATATATGGCCCCTGTAGTTATAATAAATTCATATATGGCCCCCGTAGCTATAATAAATTCATATATGGCCCCCATAGCTATAATAAATTAATATATGGCCCCCATAGCTATAATAAATTCATATATGGCCCCCATAGTTATAATAAATTCATATATGGCCCCCATAGTTATAATAAATTCATATATGGCCCCCGTAGTTATAATAAATTCATATATGGCCCCCATAGCTATAATAAATTCATATATGGCCCCCATAGCTATAATAAATTCATATATTGCCCCCATAGCTATAATAAATTCATATATGGCCCCCGTAGTTATAATAAATTCATATATGGCCCACGTAGTTATAATAAATTCATATATTGCCCCTATAGCTATAATAAATTCATATATGGCACCTGTAGTTATAATAAATTCATATATTGCCCCCACAGATATAATAAATTCATATATGGCCCCCGTAGTTATAATAAATTCATATATGGCCCCCATAGCTTTAATAAATTCATATACTGCCCCCATAGCTGTAATAAATTCATATATGGCCCCTGTAGTTGTAATAAATTCATATATGCCCCCATAGCTATAATAAATTCATATATGGCCCCCATAGCTATAATAAATTCATATATATATCCCCTGTAGTGGCCAAGTAGTGAAATAAAAAAAAAAAAAAGAAGATAGAAAGAAAACAAGAAAAAAGTTACTCACCAATACTCGGATCCCATGCAGAGCTGCTTCCTCCAGGAGCCTGCGTCCAGCGAGATCGTGCAGCGCAGGGGGTGTGACGACATCTCTGCATCATCCCCCCTGCACCGCTGATCTGTAGATGTGGAGCTCAGTGAGCGCTGCATCTACAGCGATAGGGAAAGCAGGGATGGTAATGAACCGCCCCTGCTTTCTCTATAGTGATGCAGCCACACACTGTGTGCAGCTGCTAACTCTGCGCGGCCGGAATACAACGGCCGCACAGAGCAGATGCCGACTGCCCGGACTAAAGTCACCGGGCGGCCAGCATCAGGTGTAGCCGAGGCCGCGGACCGGCAGAAGATGCGCTACGGTCCGGTGCCGGTCCACGGACCGGCGGTTGGGGACCCCTGCTCTAAAGGGTATCATGACTGTATAATACAGGCAAAGAACTAAATCAGTAAAAAAAATGAAGAGACCCTTTTCCCAAATCTATTAGCTAAAAGTGTTTTCCCTCTGTGGAAAGCTTGGCACAACTATATATTACATTGTCCGGCATTCATTGAATGGGCACTATGTAAAACCTCATTTCACCTATAGTGGCCACTGCAATTATATATGGTATCTTCCAGCAAAAATGACTAATTAAAGGGGTTGTCTCACTACAAGGATTGCTTTTTATGTTAAAGATCTTGCAAAACAAGTCACTTAGCAATATGTGTCCATTAACAGTATTCTACCTATTCCTAGATATCCCCTCTTGTATAGGCTGCATCAGCTCCTCAGGTCGCGATAGCTACAGACCTGGTTACTCTCTTATGATAGGCTGCCAGCACTGGTTGCTATAGCTACAGACCTGGCTTCTACTGCAGCCTAGTGGAAGCCAGTAAACACGCCCCTGAATTCAAGATGAAATCAAGAAAACAGGACTGAGGTGAGATGAATCAATGTAGTGAGACAACCCCTTTAATGAGAGTTGTAGTATATGGGATGGGACTCAAATTTGAAAGCGTTTTGGGTCTGCAGACCCCAGAAAAGTATCTCAGTCTCCAACCTTGTAGCAACTTATAATATATTGTATCAACTATCTTAAAATGTTACAACTAATCTGACCACAGCTGTTGCCTATAAAAAAGCTAAACACATTTACAAAGCAATAACATAGCATTAGGCAAAGATATGCAATGGGGCACTGCCACTTTAATGGCTCCAAAAAGCACTAATTATGGTTTTCTTGCTATAACAGGGACAGGAATGATGACAGTTTCATGCTACAATGGGCTTCTCATCATTGTAACCACTGGGTATTTTAGAGGTAAGGGGGAAATATTTCATTGCTAAAGCAAAAATTCCCAAACTGTAATTCAATTGCAAGATTTTTACAGAACAGAAAGACAAAAACAGTAATTGCAGTTTCCCAATTAAAGCTGAATGAGACACCTGCTCCACCACGTGAGAGAAGACATTTTTAGATATCCTCGCTGCTAAGAAGCCAGACATTTCTATGTACTCATGCCAAATGAAACATTCCCATCATGAAACTGAACTGCTTTGTGCAGATCATCAATGTTTCTCCAACAAACAAATTCACTGGACAGGGACAGGAACCTCATTACCAGACGTCATCTAAGTGAGAGATCAAAAACTGCTGCGTGAAAATTAGAAGGTCAGGTAAGATGGGAAAATAGGATTACTATAATGTCAAACATATTCAGAGGTCTTTGAGTATGTGGCGTTAGATGAACAACAGAAAAGTACAACATATTCATCATATACTAAAAGTAAAAACAAGCAATACACTCTTTATCAACTATGAAGGGAAATTTCCCCTTAAGGTTATCTTCAGGAAATTAAAGCAACCATAGAACACCAGGAACCTCACAGTGAGCCTCAAGATACCTGGTACTTGAGTGAACCGTATGACACTTACTGGATACCAAGAACTTGACATTAAACCACCAGATACCAGGTACTTGACATTAAACTTGAGAACACCAGCTATATCACTGGATACTAAGGACCAGAAATTGTAATGCTAATAACTATTAATGACCATTCTAATGTTCCAAAACCAAGCCACTGGACTTTAGAGACTTGACACTCAGGGCGACATATATGAAAGGGTTTTTCACCCTTTTTCTGGTGTACAATGCACCTAACTGAGCCGGCTACGATGTCTAATGCACCTAACGTATGTGTTAGGTGCATTGTTCGTAATACTCGACACTTTCTAATGCGCCTAACATGAAGGGGCGTTCTGGGGACGTTCTGGGGGTGTGTCGCACCACACTCGTAATATTAGACACATATAAGAATGTGGTTTGGTAAAACTAGGCGCATTACTGCTCGGACAGGCAGACCTATCTCAATGTGGTCTGCCTGAGCCTGAAGAGTCGAAGTGGAGATAGATTTACTATTAAGGCAAAAAATGTCCAATATTTCTCAACTTACCCCAGTACAATAATAAAAAGTAATTTATGGTAATTATCAAACTATATAAAATTAAATTATTTAATTTTAATGAAAAATGTGATCATATAAAATTAATATAAAAATATATAATATCTCCTCTAAGAATCTTAAACTAATTTTACATTAAATAACCCACTGATTATGTTGTTCAGATTTTTATATTTTACATTTTTACTACATTAAATTTGAAATATATTATTGCTGTTCTCACCCTTTATTCTACATACAGCAAGAGCCAGCACAGCACAGGTATTGCTGGGACCTGTGGTTCACCCATCAAGATCAGTACCATAGCTTCTATTCACTGACATCCTATTCTAATAACTTCTCTTATTTCCAGCCTGTCTATAAGCTTAATACATGTTAGGTGGGGTGCATTACTTATGCGCTTAAGTTCCGTAATGCGCCTAACACATAGGCGAGACGCATCGAACTTTACACACAAAAACTACATTCATACATTAGGCGCATTATACACTGAAAATGAGACTCGACTATTGACTTCGATGCGCCTTCCTTCATACATGTCTCCCTCAATGTGCATTAGAACCATCATCTTAAACCATTGAAACTATGGATTTCACAACCTCTGGACACTATGGACTTAAAGGGGTTGTTTGCCTTATTTATTTGTTTAGGATACTAATGCCTTATGAAATTAGAAAATACTCTGCACTCACCTTTTCTTTCACCTCAGATCTAGTGCTACCGCTGTCCTCCACCTACCCAGTCTTCAGGTTTTTATCTGACTCGGGGTGAACTGTATGTCAATGCTGATGCCACTGAAAGGCTGCGTTGGACAGAAGTAAGGGCTCCAAATAGTGATGACAGACAATGGAATGTGACTGCTGCAGCTGATCAGAAGTTGTAGCAGTGATGTCCCTTTTGGCCTGAGCCAGGAAGTGAACAGTAGACTGGCAGGGGAGGATGGTGGCAGGACTGGATCTGAGGTGAGAGGAAAGATGCGCATAAGTTTTTTTTTATGTTGTAAGGCCTTCAGTATCCTAAAAGAAAAGTAATAAAATGAAGCAGACAAGTTTTGCAACTTTGAAACAGTGAACACCAAAGACTACCAAATGCTTGAAAAAAAAGCCACTGAACGCCAGGAACTGAGCTACAACTATGGGTGCCAGCCAGCCTTGGACTGGCCCACAGGGGAATAGGGAAAAAACCCCGGAGGGCCCTTGAGCATTGCAGACTTGGAGTTTCTGCATATGCATGCTTGGGAGAGGCAGAAAGGCAGAGAGAAAGAGGCAGAGTATAAGAAGCATGTACAGTATCTCCACTGGTGGGCCCCCAGAATGAAGTTCCAATGGTGGGTCCTAAGGGCTCCAGCTGGATCTAGCGCCACGGTACTAGATTTAAATCTGACCAACAACCACATCTTTGTGGAATTTATTTTTCCCTTGTTTACATGGGTTTCTCAAAAAACATACTGGCAGGTAAATTGGATTCCTTTGAAATTTACCCTCTTACGTATGCATGTCTGAGATAGGGAAATGATATTGCAAGCCCTATTGGGGACAGGAACTGATTGGGTGTTGACAATTTCTTTACAGTGCCTTGGAATATGTTAGAGCTTCATAAGCAATATGAATAATAAATAATTCAACCCGTACATGACAGTAATGTCATTTTATTTTCAATATATAGCTATTTGTGGGGGAAAAAGAGAAGAAAGAGCTTCATAGGCAAAAATCCCAATAATAGAAGTGGTGTAGGAAACACTTGCCAGTGCGCTCGCCTGTTTTAATTAAAGTAGCCACAATACAACTAAATTCTTTGTATAATGGTTCAGATACTGTAGCCTGTAAATCTTCTAGGTTCTTTTGGCAGGATTCTGTATACAAGTACACAGTAGTGTAGAAAGCAAATGAAGGAGCACATTCTATTGCTCCAAAACACTCAGAATGACTCTCCAGTTGCAGATAGAGTGTTTTATTTGGACTTGAACCAGGAGGGACATATATGAAAATAGTCTAGGTCTAAGGGTATGTTCAAACGGCGTGTTGAGTCCGTGTGAACATACGTAATTAGATGCGTGTTTGGATCTGTCTATCGGACCCTAAACAGACCTAAACATACATCTAACAAATAACAGTGTGTTTTACACTGCTTTCAATGTAAAACATGCATTGGTGTTCAGATGATTGATCGCCGATGTGTGTTTACTTGCCGCTTTCGGATCCGTTCAAAGAATTGATATGTCAATTCTTGGTCCGATAAACGCTGCAGGAACCCTATTTAAAACTATTGGGTGCGTGTCTGCTGCAGCCAAAATGCTTCCAACACACAGGTGCATTTTTGGATATGATTTTTGGAGGCCATGTCTCCACTGCACAGAAAAGCATCCATTTTTTCAGTGTTTTAAGTGTTCTAAAAACGTTGAAAAAGCGACTGTACAGAGGTCTTATAGACTTCAATAGTAAAAACGTACTGCTGTCTCCACAGAACTTTTTTTTCTGCTCGTTTGTTTTACTGGTCGTCTTTTGAAACATGTTGCAAAAAACGCCAGAGCAATGCAGAAAATTTCCTACTGGAGTCTATTTGAAGTGCCGGACTTTTTTGGCGCGTTTTCGCTGCGTTTTTTGGAAGGAAAACCCACCCAGAAGATAAAAGTCCCACCTATAGTGGGTGTTAACACAGGTTATACTTTATCAATTCTGCATACAAGTGTCTGATGTGTCTTCGTTCATACCGTTCATAATAAAGTTATCTTGCTTTTCTCGCTAATGTATTTTTCCGGATTTTGGCGCAAAAATCTGGATTTTGACGCTTATAAAGTTATCTCGCTTTAGGCGCTAAATATCCGCTTTTCTACAGATTTTGGGGCTAAAATCTGTTTTATTTTGGGTTTTGGCTAAAAAAAATTTAGCGGCAAAAGCAATATATCTTTATTAACACCAAAATCCGTAGAAATCTGGATTTTAGCACTAAAATGTAAAAAAACTGATTTTTGATTCTGAAACTGAGATAAATTTATTAGCACCAAAATCCTTAAAGAAAAGGGTTTTAGTGACAAAATCCATAAAAAAAAATTTAGCGTCCAAAAAATATATTTTTGCCAACAAAAGCGATTAACTTTATTAACGCCAAAATCCTTAAAACAACTACAAGATTACATATAAATGCAATAATGTGCTTTACATACCCTTTTCTAGGGTAGAGTTACATCCAATGGCTTAATTTATGCATACATTAAAAACCAAACTTGAAGATAAGCAAGAAATGAGCATAAAAAACGCGCCAAAAATGCACAAAAAAAATCGTTTTTTTTCAGTAGCTTTTGACAGGCAGTACAAAAAACAGGACAGGAAAAAACAGACAGGACAAAAACTCAGTTTTATGAACATTTTTAAGATTTAGTTTTCAGGTCGTTTTTTTGTCCACTGCATTGTAGACATACCCTAAAACTTTCTTTGTTATCCATATTGTATATCAAAACCTCTTATATAGATTAATCAATTGTATGGAGGTATAATTCCATAGATGCCAAAAGGTACTAAGTCTAACAAATTCTTTATCTTATTCAAGGAAAACTAAATAAAATTCAACCTTTACTTAGATAGTTATTTAAAAAATATTCAGATTCAATTATTTCACTTAAAATGCTTATATAGAGCCGCTATGGGACAAATATGCAAAAACTGCCATAATCAGTTTAACAATATAGATAGTATCAATGGTAATAACATGCAAAGGGACAGGATTAGTGATGGATTATAAAAATCAAGACACCTATAGCATCAAGTAAATCCTGTAGGGTGCTAGAATTATATAGCCCTATCAAGCCCTGTGTTCAGACCTAATATTCTCCTAACCTAATACACGGGCCAAAAACGTCCTGATAAGGACGATCCTGTCCCTATTTCAAATTACCCTATATGACCCTAAACACAAAAGAAGTGAAACATAGGATAAAAAGCATGTGTCCTACTTTAAATAAGTCCCAACATGTATCGGTACCTACCGCTACCTCTTTAAGGGACAAGATTGGTAGACTTACAAAAGGCGGTACAAAGATAGACTCAGACATGGAGCATATTGCTCCTTACACCTGAATACAGATCTGGTGTGCCGTTGGTTCTTCCAACAGCTGAAGGGGACGGCAATTAGGAGTCTATGCGCTCCCTCTTATGCAAATTTATACCTCTGCTGGTGGGAGAACCTACAGGTTTTTTGATGATACCATGTCAACTTGGACTGACCATGTGGGTCTGTGGATCCGTTATATAGATGACATTCATCATATGGACTGGATCGAAACCTGATTTCTTGACATTCATGGATAAGCTAAACTGTAACTCCTGGGGACTCAAATTCACCTTTTGAGATCCATCCAAATTGTTTGACGTTCTTGGATGTAAAAATCAGTAGGGATTTGAATGGATGCATCTCTACTACAGTATTTAGAAAATCAACAGCTTCTAACTCGTTATTACACTGGCACAGCAGCCATCCTGTCCCTTTAAAAAGAGATATACCTCGCGGTCAGTTTCTGTGTTTACGCAGGAACTGTTCAAGCACAATGAAATTTAAAAGACAATCCTGCGACCTGCAAAATCAGTTTAGGGAAAAAGATTACCCCGAAGATGTAATCATGAGGGGATATCGTTATGCGTTGAACACAGTAAGATCAGATCTATTGATTCCCAAACACAAGAAACCTGAAATGAATAAAGATCTGACATGGGTAATTGGTACCTTTGATGAGGCTTCAAAGGAGGTCAGAGACATTCTGACAAAACATTGAAATATTCTGGTGATTGATCCGGAAATAAAAGAAAAAGTAGAATCACGTCCGTTAGTTATATTCAGACCAGGACGTAGTCTGCAGGATAATGTTTTGAGGAGTCATTATACATCTCCTTCAGCGAACAACACTTTGCTCAACAGACAGCCAAATGGCTGCTTTAGGTTTAACGTGTATGTTGGATGTAATCATGTGGAAACAGGTAAACTATTTTTGAAGCATCAAATAGAACAACAATTTCATATACGACATTTCATTAATTGCAGAACCACTGGCATTATCTACCGTATTAAATGTCATTGTGGTAAAGAGTATATCGGAAGGAACATTTAGGAGATATTTGAAATAAAAGGGAGACCCCTTATTGCTGGACACATTTGGTCTGAACACAATGACCTGCAAGGGCAATTTTGATACATTTTTATTGTGTAAAGAAGCCTTCTGGATTTACACATTGAAAATGTTATACCCTGACAATCTAAATGAACAATTAAATTTAAGTTGCTTTTCGTAAATTTATTTACCTTTTTCTATATATTTTTTTTTTTGTCCTGTACCGGTTAAGCAATAGGCTATGTAGTCAATACAGCTACATAAATATATCTATCTTTTCCATCCGTATGAACCATATTAATATACTTACCTCATTTTCTGTACTTGTATGTACTCTTTGGATATAACAGCTTAGTGTATAATGATATGTAATGACTTAATAGCTTTATGTGTAATGACATATTGACTCCCTCTGCCTTTAATGTATTCTATAAACATTCAGCCAGATTGGATGCTTTGACCTTAAGAAGCTACTAATAGTAGCTCTGGACCATACATTTTTCTGTTGAATTAACATTTATAACACACTCCGCTGACGTTTCCCGTACTGGGAAGTCGAGGGGTTTGTGTTTTCTTTTAGGAGGATACTCTCTGTCATTCATTCTGGACCCTTGCAACTCCATCTGTTCCATTGCGTTACTTCTGCTCTGTGAACAGTGAGTCGCTGGGTTTGAGCGGATGCGCTCCAAGTCTTGATATGAGTGTACGCAGGTCACTTCCGCCCAAACAACGAGCAGTGAACTGCTCGTTAATAACCTGTGCGCTCCATGCCTCACTCTAAGCAGGGGCACGTCACTGCTGGGGAGTAAAAGTGATGAGCATTTTGATTGGGCGTACTAACAAGCGCACCTCATATTAAATGCAGACTCAGCTTAAAGGTACGGCACACCAGAGCTGTATCCGGACGTAAGGAGCCATATGCTCCATGTCTGAGTCTATCTTTGTACCACCTTTTGTAAGCCTACCAATCTTATCTTCTGAAGAGGTAGCGGTAGGTGCCAAAACATGTTGGGACTTATTCAAAGTAAGACTTTTTATCCTATGTTTCACTTCTATTGTGCTTAGGGTAATATAAGGTAATTTGAAATAGGGACAAGTTCCGGACGGGATCGTCCTTATCAGGATGTTTTTTGGCCCGTGTATTAGGTTAGGAGAATAAATAAAGGTTATATTTTATTTCGTTTGCCTTCCATAAGATAAAGAATTTGTTAGACTTTGTTACTCATAGCAACCAATCAGAGCTCCCCTTTCATTTTTTTCAGAGCACTATATGAAAGGAAAGATTGGTTGCTTTGGACAACAAAGAAAGTCTTAGACCTAGACAGTTTTCATACATGTGGCCCTAAAGTCTTTAGTCAGGTTAAAACACATTGAGGCAGATTTAATAAAGTGTTTTCACTTCGAATCAGTGATAAAAGGCAGAAAAGTTTGCCACATTTTAGTGCAGTTTAGAGTATCTTCTTTTAGACATATATATCATGTGTTTTAGACACTTTCTTTGCCTCACCCAACAAGGGTGTGTGGTTTAGTCAGAAAGGGCTTTGACTTAGCAGCCGTAGTGTTTTAACATGAAGAAGGCTTTTGCAGTCCAAAATGCATAGTTTCTTTAACACAAGTAAAGTACTCTTTCTGCAAATGAGATGTAATCCTGATTGTTTCAAACCCTCCTGCTCTGTGCTACTTTGAGGAATGTGACATTAAACGACAACTGTATTTTAAAGAGGTTATCCGGGAGTTTAATGATTTCATAGAACTCTATAAACAGCATCTATATTGAAAATTAAAGATATTCCATTACCTTCATGTGTTTCTTTTCTCTTCTTTTGCCTCTTTATTCATCTACCATGAGATCCACTTTTTGCTTGTGGGAGGTACAGTAGTTCTCGAGCATCTCTTTCCTACAAGTCCCACAATGCATTGCCTTTACAATCTAGGGCTCCTCGCACTGTTCAGCCTTGTCTTACCATTACATCATCATTCTCAGACATGTACACCTCATGCCCCTGTATCTTTTCCCCAGTTTACTTCCTTGTTGCCTGCAGCAGGCTGTGTGTAGTACAGTTATCAATCAGTTTGTAACATGGTAAAAAAAAGCATTCTTTCTTCATCCTATAATATGTGTAATACATGTACAAATATATATAATTTGGTTTATATATTTCTATGTATGTGCTGTACATTGACCACAGCAGGTACACAGCTATCCCATCATTTTAACTCTGATTGCTGTGAAGAATGTGGCATCACCCATCTTTCCTGTACCCTGGATAGCCTATCTAGCATCCAAGAAAGGTGGGTGATGTCACATCCCCCACATCAATCGTTTTTTGATCATAGGAAAGCTGTGTGCCTGCTGGAGGGCATGTGGCATCGTGCACCCAGTAAAGTTAGGGCAACATCTCATGATGATTTACCCTGGCACCACTATTATATGAAGAGCAGTAGGCAGACTTTTTCTGACTGCTCAGAGGTCCTAGTGCACATTCAGTCAATCAAACAATGCAAATCTTCTAACCAGGTGAAAAGGTCTTTTTAGCAAAAAGACATCTTCTATCAGAAGAGGTAAAACCAGTGCACAAAAGTAAAAGCACCTGGACTCTAGCAGCTAGCAGTGATGATTTACTATGTATACATAGTTATCACTATGTATGTTCACCTGTATAACACCCTCCCCCGCCAGCTCTGTACTGATTACATTCCTGTCAGCACCTCTGTTTACAGTTTGCAGTAAGATCATTCTCTGCTCAGGTCACACCCACTACAGGGGAGTGTTTCTGAGCTGAGTCTGGCTTCAAAGCGTCCATTGAGGGCATGTGATGAATGAATGTCAGGTGGTTTGCAGGAAGTAAGATGGAGGGGAATAAAGGCTCTCTGTCTGGTTTTACAAAGCAGAACAGGTAAATACTTTTTAGTGAGTCTCAATTACAAAGTTTAATATAATTAAGTTGTGAGCTCAATAACAAATAAAAAGAACCCATTTAAGCCACTAGACACCAGGGAACTGACAATGAACCAGTGAATGCCAGGCACATCCCTCAAACCACAGAGCACCAGGATCTTTATATTAAACCACTTGACACTAGAAGCTCCACATTTAAACCCTAAGGATTTAGTGGACATTACTGACAAAGCTACTTTAACCTTACCCCTGGATGTTTAATCACTAACAATCATTCCAATCATAACAATCATTTGAATTAATACAGGACACTATAAAGTCACAAATTTTAATGTTGATACAGCTCCAACCTTATTAATATGGTTTAGTCTACAAAGGCTACTATAGTGTTAATATAATAATTATTTTTATATGTATTCAGGCCCCTGTACTCTGATACCAATAAATAAGATTGGGTGTGACCAATAAAGAGCATTAGTGAACAATCAGCAACAAGCAGGAGTATGGCACAGCTGCTTACCTACAAAGACATGACTGTCCACCTAAACTGACAGCCCAGACAAAGAGAGCCCTAATTAGATCCAAGAGGCCCAAGGAAACTCTGGAAGGGCTGAAGAGGTCAGCAGCTCAGGTGAGAGATTCTGTACAAAGGACAAATATAAGTCGAGTATTCCACATATCTGGCCTTTATGGGAGAGTGGCAAAGAAGAAAGTCCTTCTATGAAAGCAAGCCATAAGAAGTCCAATTTTGCAGTTTGCAAATAGCTATGTAGGGGACACAGCAAGCATGCGGAAGAAGGGGCTCTGGTCAGATAAGACTTAAATGCCAAACAGTATGTGTGGAGAAAAGCCAACACTGAACATCACTCTAAACACACCATCCCCAACGTGAAGCATGGCGGTGGCAGCATCATGCTGTGGGGATGTTTTACTTCAGCAGGCACTGGGAAGCTGGACAGAGTTGATGGTAAGATGGATGGAGCTAAATACAGTGTAATCATGGAGAAATACCTGTTAGGAGCTGCAAAAGACTTGATGCTGGGGTAGGCTCACCTTCCAGCAGGACAACAACCCTAAACTTACAGTCAAAGCTACAATGGAATGGTATAAAGTAAAAGTAATTACTTGGTAAATATTGTATTACATCTTTTAATGGGACAACACTGAAAATATGACTCTTTGATACAATGTAAAGTAGTCAGTGTACAGCCTGTGTAACATTGTAAATTTTTTGTGCCCTCAAAATAACTCAAACACACAGCCATTAATGCTTAAACCACTGGCAACAAAAGTGAGTACACCTCTAAGTGAAAATGGACAAATTGTGCCCAATTTGCCATTTTCCCTCCATGGTGTTATGTGACTCATTAGTGTTACAAGGTCTCAGGTGTGAATGGGGAGCAGGTGTGTTAATTTTGGTGTTATTGCTATCACACGCCTTCATACTGGTCACTGGAAGTTCAACATGGCACCCCATGGCAAAGAACTCTATGAGGATATGAAAAAAAGAATTGTTACTTTACATAAAGATAGTCTAGGCTATAGGAAGATTGCTAACACCCTGAAACTGAGCCGCAGCATGGTGGCCAAGACCATACAGCGGTTTAACAAGACAGATTCCAATCAGAACAGGTCTCGCGAGTGTATGTGCTCAACATCATATCTAGAGATAGTCTTTTAAAAATAGATGCATGAGTGTTGCCAGCATTGCTGCAGAGGTTAAAGGGATGGGAGGTCAGCCTGTCAGTGCTCAGAGCATATGTGGCATACAGCATCAAACTGGTCTGCATGGCTGTTGTCTCCCAGAAGGAAACCTTTTCTAAAGATGATGCAGAGGAAAAACCGCAAACAATTTGTTGAAGAAAAGCAGACTAAGGACATGTATTAATTTATTTGGTTCAGATTGTGTCAAGCGTGTGTGGTGGCAACCAGGTAAGGAGTACAAAGACAAGTGTGTCTTTCCTACAGTCAAAGCATGGTGTTGGGAGTGTCATGGTTTAGGGCTGCATGAGTGCTGCCAGCAGTTGGGAGCTACAGTTCATTGAGGGAACCATGAATGCAAACATGTACTGTGACATACTGATGGTACTGTGACATACTGATGATGATCCCCTCTCTTCTGGGCCACAGGACAGTATTCCAACATGATAACAACCCTAAATACTCCTCCAAGATGACCACTGCCTTGCTAAAGAAAATGAGGGTAAAGGTACCAGACTGGCCCAGCATGGCTCCAGACCTAAACCCTCCTGAGCATCTGTGGGCCAGCCTCAAATAGAAGGAGGAGCACAAGGTATCTAACATTCACCAGCTCCATGATGTCGTCATGGAGGTGTTGAAGAGGATTCCAGAGCAATCTGTGAAATTCTTAAGAACTCCATGCACAAGAGAGATAAGGCAGTGCTGGAAAATAATGGTGGTCACACAAAATATTGACACATTGATATTTGAGGGCACACCAAACTTTATAGAAGCTGTACACTGACTACTTTACATTTCAGCAAAGTGTCATATCTTCAGTGTTGTCCTATGAAAAGATATAATAGAATATTTACAAAAATGTGAGCGATGTACTCACTTTTGTGAGATACTGTAAATCAAAGCATATTCATGTGTTAAAATGGCCCAGTCAAAGTCCAGACCTAAATCCCATCGAGAATTTGTGGCAGGACTTGAAAGTTGTTGTTCACAAGCGTGTGCCAACCAATCTGACTGAGCTATTTTTCAAAGAAGAATGGATAAAAATTCCAGCCTATACAGTAGATGTGCAAAGCTGGTAAAACATACCCCAACAGACTTGCTGCTGTTATTGCAGTTGAAGGTGGTCCTACAAATACTGAATACATATGCATAACACACTTTTCAGTATTTTAATTTGCAAAAATCTGATAAAGCATGTATCATTTTCTTTACACTTCACAAATACTTGCTACTTTGCTACTTCACATAAAATATCATTAAAATACATTTACGTTCATGGCTGTAACATTTAAAAATGAGGAACAGCTCAAAGTATAAACCCACTGTATAGATATTGTGAATCCTCTTCTCTTTTGTTTAACCTTGGCCTCCATCAGCTCTATTCTCTGGCATGGGTTACAAGAAACATAGTAAAACAAAACAAACAAAAACCTCAGGCCATCTAGCCATTGCCTAAACATCCATAGAGAGACCCTCTCTAACATGTTGTCTGGACCTACTGTCCAGCACTGTATGTTGGCCATACACTTTCAGTTTCCTTTAAGTCTCTTGGACCCATAGCCTTTTTCCAGCTCCACTGTTAGCTTTCAGACCATGCCCCCAGATCACCTGCGGTACCAGACTTTTTATAGACCTCCAGCAACCTGCCAAAAGCCTGTCCTGGAACGTGGGAACGGCCTCCCATCTAACACTGTGACCATTCCGGGAAAGGCAACCCATACTGGGCCGCATAGCAGCCACGATAGCTACATGTGTCAGCAACCTATGGCTACTGACACAAAATAATTGCTGCAGATGAGCCACTGAAGACCTGGTCTCGGTGGGGGAAGGCAAGTGACAGAAACATGCAACCACCTAAGGTCACTCTGTCACAATATATACAATTGAAACCAGAAGTTTACATACACTATACAAAAAGACACATCTGCATGTTTTTCTCACTGTCTGACATGAAATCAGAATAAACCTTACCCGTATTGGGTCAGTTAGGATTACCGAAGTTATTTATATTTGCCAAATGCCAAAATAATGAGAGAGATCATTTTTAAGGCATTATTATTACTTTCTGCAAAGTCAAAAGTTTGCATACACTAGGATTACTATGTCTTTAAACAATTTGGGACAGCCCCTAGATGATGTCATTTTCTTTTTGGGAAACTTTTGATTCTGGGTTTTTTGGCACATTTTGAGTTACTAGGACACACTAAAGGATGTTTACACACTGCTTCTGTGTGTAACATCATGCTACACCAAGATATGTGGAAGAGAATTGTGAACTTGCACAAGTCTGGATCATCCTTGGGTGCAATTTCCAGATATCTGAAGGTGCCTCGTTCATCAGTACAAACAATTATACACAAGTACAAACAAGATGGGAATGTTCAGTCATCATACCGCTGTGTCTCAGAGATGAATGTGCTTTGGTCTGACATGTGCGTATCAACCCAAGAACAAAAGCAAAAGATCTTGTGAAGATGCTGATTGTTTCATTATCCACAGTGAAACAAGTACTGTATCAACATGGGCTGAAAGGCCACTCTGCCAGGAAGAAGCCATTACCCCCAAAAGACACATATAAAAGCCAGACTAATGTTTGCAAATGCACACAGGAACAAAGACCTACATTTTGGGAGGCACGTCCTGTTGTCTGACAAAACTACAATTGAACTGTTTGGCCATAATGACCATCGTTACATTTGGTGAAAAAAGGGAGAAACTTGGAAGTTTAATAACACCATCCCAACTATAAAACATGGGGGCTGGCAGCATCATGTTGTGGGGTTGTTTTGCTGCAGGAGGGACTGATGCATCATGAGGAAAGAAGTTTATGTAACAATACTGAAGCAACATCAGAAGACATCAGCCAGGAAGTTAAAGCTCGGGCTGAAATGGGTCTTCCAAATGGACAAGGACCTGAAGCATACTGCCAAACTTGTTACAAAGTGGCTTAATGATAACCAAGTCAATGTTTCGGAGTGGTCATCACAAAGCCCGGATCTCAATCCTATTGAAAATGTATGGGTATAGCTGAAAAGGCAGGTGCAAGCAAGGCGACCTACAAATATGGCTCAGTTACACCAGTTTTTGTGAGGAGGAATGGGCCAAAATTCCTAACAACTATTGTGAGAAGCTGTGGAAGGATATCCAAAACATTAGACCCAAGTCATACAGTTTAAGGGCAAATACTAATGAAATGTATGGAAACTTGTGACTTTGCATAAGTAATAAAAATGGATAAAAAATTCTCTCTCATTATTCTTTCATTTGGCAAATATAAATAATTGTGGTAATCCTAATAGACCTTAAACGGGTAAGGTTTATTGTGATTTCATGTCGGTGAGTGAGAAAAATATGCATATGTGTCTTTTTTTATAGTGTATGTAATCTTCTGGTTTCAACTGTGTATATAGTGCGTTAAATGCAGATTTTCCTGACTGAATGTGTTGTGAATTGTTATAAAATGTCAGTCACACACAATGTTTATACCTTTAAGCTTTTATTGACACCTCTTTTTTAATAATTCTAAAGGCAGCTTTTTAAATCAAAATCTATTATATTTCATACAAGAAAAATGGTGAAGGTTCATAGCTAGAAATCAGTAAATACATTTATTTCTGAGTTAAGAGGAATTACAATGTGTCAGGAGTCCCAGGCTTGCATAATATGAGATTGACAACTTCGTTCTTGTAATGTAGTCTTATATGCCTGTCAGCTCTTGTAGCCCCAATGTGACCTGAAATGTGGGACTGTGTCAAATGGTTATGTTCAACAATAATAATCCAGATAGAAAAGTCATTCACACATATAGTGGATTTAGACTTTTGCCTTACCTTATCTCTGTAAGCCTTTTCTCACCTGGATTCATTTTAGTCAGGTTGAGTTTATATTGGGGGGTTTAGAACCTCATTTTTTATTTTATTATTTCCAAGCCATCTTTTTTTGTATACCACTACATCTGACAAATCATTCTGGTGTTTAACTGAGGGCCTTACTAGTCTTGTTGCTAGGGATGGGCTGCCTAACATCCCTCATGAAAAGCTGTGGTTGTTAAGTAGTCTTGCCAATGTCATCAAACTGACTGATGAAACCCAGCTGTTCTGGCTACAGAAGAGCAGAAGAAAAGCAGCTAGACAGCGGTCATATCATACAATTACCAATCTTTTAATATCACAACAAGGACCCCGGTTCCTTTCGGTCTGAGGTTTGTACTTGTTTAAGGGTTCAGGAATAGGTTATACTGTATATTTGTTTCGGGAGTCTAGTCTAGGGTCTGAATCTATTTATGGATTCTGTTTAGGTTCCTGTTAGTTTAGAGCGTCTGATCCAGGGTCTGTATTTGGCAGAGGTATGGGTATGTTTTTTTTTTATCACCATCTCTTGGGTTCTCACTGACATTATGGGCCACATGTATGAACCTGTGTATCCTAGTGGGGTTGGATACACAACTCCCTGCTGTGTATTATCACCAGCACAGGAGCCTGTTTATGTTTCTTACCAACAAACCTTACTCTCTAGATCTCTGTAAACAGGGACGTAACTAGAGAAGCCTGGGACGCATAGAATCTTCTCCCTTCACCTGCCAGCCCCTCCCACATTAATAATATTCATATAGATAATACAAGTAGCAAATACTTCACCCTACATATCACTATCATACTGCTACCAAACAAATCCTACTACAAGATCAACATTACTAGTAACGCTACTACATAACCACCTGAATATATCACCAGAACACGACCACAAATTACCACTACATAGTGATTGAATAATACCACTATACAGTACTATTGCTGAATAAAGAACAATATACAAAGACCATAATTACCTTATACAGTGACCATATAATAGTAGATACCAGTGTACACAGGTTCTGCAGACAAATACTGTAAGTGATTACAATGCAGTATCATCCAGTGACTCACAAGTGACGTCTTCTCTGATGAGTTGTTCACTTTCCGTTTTCTTCTCCATCCGGTCCAGACCACCCTGCTCACTCTTCTTGGTCACCACTCGCCCCTGCAGAATTTGTATGCAAATATATTAGAATCCTCACTTTTCCAGCACCTAACTCACTGTCCCCCACCTCTCTACAAACTTCCCAGGGGTGAGAGAGCAGGTACAGGCCATTGCCATAGTCTTCTAAGGGCTAGGTGGTGGGGAAAGGAGGATTAACCCCCTGGAGATTGTACCACACCCATAGTCTGTACCCCTGGGAATCATATTGTGTGGTCTGAGCTCCTTCTTCTGCGCCCAAGTAGAACAGCTGCTGGCATGATGCATGATCTACATGGCATGCAGGGGATGGAGTTTATTACTGTCATGCTTTTTGTAATGTTTCTGGGTTTTTTTCTCCAGGTTTCCCTGTTGGATTATGATAGATTTATTGGACTACATTGGACCAGCACTGAATCCATTATTGTAATAAAAATGATCAATGAGGGATGTTGTCAGGGAGGGTTTATTTAACCCCTTCAGGACCCGGGGGTTTTTTTGTGTGACACGTTCGTTTTTCCCTCCTCGCCTTCTGAAAGCCATAACTTTTTTATTTTTCCACCTACATAGACACATGAGGGCTTTTATTTTGCGGGACAAGATGTACATTCTAATGGTGTTATTCACTATACTATAGATGATACTGGCAAACCGCAAAAAAATTCCAAGTGGGACAAATTGTGAAAAAAAAACGTATTTTCGCCATGTTTCTGGGTGATTTGCTTTTATGGCGTTCAATCTTCGGTAAATATAATGTGTTATCTGTATTCTTCAGGTTGATACGAATCCAGCAATATCAAACATGTATAGTTTCCGCTATGTTTTGGTACCTTAAAAAAATTCCAAACATTTTACATTTTTTAAATTTGCACGGTGGCGCCATTTTCAGCGACCAATAACTTTATTGTACTAACACCTACGGGGGCATGTATTGCGGGCTGAAGTGTACTTTTTATCGCTAGCAGTTTGGAATGCATGCGACTTTTTGGATCATTTTTATTCCATTTTTTGAGTGACGTAAAATTACCAAAAAACGCAATTTGGCGTTTGAATTTTTTTTTCTTCTACGGTGTTCAGCATACAGGATAAATGATGTTATATTTTTATAGATCGGACTTTTTCGGACGCGGCGATACCAAATATGTGTAACTTTTTTATTATTTTAATGATTTTATTTGTAAAATGGGGAAAGGGGGGGTGATTTGAACTTTTAATACTTTTTTTTTTTTGTACTTTAAAACTTTATTAATTTTTTTTTTTTACTGTAACATTTAGTCCCCCTATGGTGCTTGACCATAGGGGGCGCGATTGTTAATACAACATAATGCATTGCATAGGCAATGCATTATGGTGTACAAAGATGGCGGTTTCCCCACTTCCTGTCTGCGGACGGAAGTGGGTCAAACCGGCCAGGGTAAGTGACGGGAGCCTTCACAGGCTCCCCACCACAGTGCCCGGTGATCGTATCGGCGCAGCATAGCTGCGCTTATGGCGATCACCGCACCGATCGGTGCGCGGCACCGATCGGCGTTAATTCAGACGCCGCGGCCATCTTTGCCGCGGTGTTACTGCCGGGTGTTAGCGCCGATATGCCGCTAACACCCGCCAGCTGTGCGGGGGGGTTGCGGCGCGATCCCCCTGCAAAGCCCCTGAGTGGCCCTGGACCGTACTCATACGCCCAGGGTCGTGAAGGGGTTAAATAAAAAAAAAATTTGTGTTTTGTCAGTGTGTTACTTTAACCATTTTATTCCAGTGTTAGTAATGAAGTTGCCTGACAGATGCTTCTATATTACTAACGCTGAAGCTTGATGCCAGCCTTAGAGTGACAAAAAATACACCTGGCTGACACCAAACAACAACACTTAGTAATAGTAAAAGAGGTGTCTGACAGAGGTCTCTCTAACACTGTAAAAAATGGTAAAAGGATACACTGAAGCAACATAAAAAACACTGTTGACTATTTTATTAAAGAAATAAATCCAAATCTGGTTCGACAAAGTTCAAATGCTGAAACCTGTGAAATACAAAAACACAAATGAGAATTTGTCTAACACCTTTTTAATATGCCTAGGGCAGCAAGAATACTAAATACGACCCTATAGATAGGTAGACCTCCCATTTAGATAGGTAGCCTTAATTAAGCAAGTAGCCCCCAAATTAGTTAGCCAAAACCATGCTATTATATCTAGGCCATCCATTATGTGATAAGACCCTGGTAGTTAGGGTCAACAGTAGGTAATGCCCCAGCTAGGCAAGGTCCCCGGTACATACATAGAAAAGGCTTCAGGTAGATTGTCAAGGCCGCAGGTAGGTATGTAGGCAAGCAAGATTCCAGGTAGTAGGCAAGCAGGCAGGTGACAAGGCCCTAGTTTAGTAGAAAGACAGTCAGACAGGGCCCAAAAGTAGGCAGGTAGAACACTATGTAGATAGGTAAATGGGAAAATCCCCAGGTAGGTTGGTAGATAGGCCCTAGTTAGGTAGGTAGATAGGCCCCACCTCCTATGTCCGAAATAGTGGCCAACGCCTGGAAGGCTTAAGGCCAAGGCCTTAGGCATACTAGGCTGAATAGTGGGGTAGAGCACCAGAGGGAAGATGAGACGGCCAGGCCCACTATGGCGGCGGACCCTGTAGCAGCCACTATTGCTGCTGCGGCAGTAGTTCCGATACTGTCTGTAGGCTTCTACCCTGGTGTTAAAAAATCTCAATCACCTCAATGTCCCTCTAACAGGCTCAGCAGAAGTATTAGCAGATCTGATATGCCAATCACTGCTGTAGAACCACCCATAGCCTGAACACAGGGCCAGAACAACAGGTAGGCAGAAGTAGGCGATCACCTAGGGCAAGTTCCTCTGCCTGTCAGGTAGGGTAGGGGCACAGATATGGAGCATGCTCAGGAGCCGAGCCCGTTCCATACATGGCAGGTGGCAGCTGTTAGTCACAGCTGGCACCTTCCTTCAACAGCAGGGACTGGTGTTCCGCGTGGGGGATGTGGGCTCGAGGGGGGGAGATGGGTTTCAAAGTGGGGAAGGTGGGTTAGAGAGGGGGAGATGGGGCTCAGAGTGGGAGAGGTGGGTTAGGGTTTCAGCGCTGAAAGAGTGTTATATCCTTGTCAAAAATCCGTGCCAGTAAGCCCAGATTTCAGACGAGGATTTGATACTAATTTTCAAAGGCAGATTTTCAGCCTTCTATATATTATAGTGTGTTGTGCGAAACCCACCATGATTTTCAGCACTGAAAATTTGCAACAGTGAAAAAAAAGTCAATGCTGAGGAAAATCTGTTAATGAGTGCTGGTTTGGGGGGTGTTTATTTAGATAAAATGTTGTTTCTGCATTTAGTATTTTACAGCGTGAACAATAGAGGAGCTGACAGATGCCTCTCCATTACTATTGCTGAGGATTGGTGTCAACCAGCGGTGTTTTCATCATTATAAGCCTGACACTAAGCCCCTTTTCACTGTTACCCCAGTACCCAACACTTCAGGGGTACGGGGAAGAGTCGAGTAACTGTCAGAAGATGAACCCTCTAATGTGATGATCTGCTTCTGGGGTGGCTGCAGGCTGGTATTTTCAGGATGAGAAGGGCCCAACAGCTTTGGACCTTTCCATTCTGATAGTATCAGGTTGCAGTTGTTGGTTTCACCTTGGCTGGTTGTGAAAAAGGGGGGGTCCATGTGTTTTTTTAATAATTTTTCATAACCAACCAAGGTGAAACCGGCAGCAGCAGACTGATAATATCATGATGGGAAGGTTCATGAATAATGGTTCCTTCACACCTTAAAAATACCAGCCCAAAGCTGCCTCAAAAACAGACTTTCACATTAGAGGGTCCATTTCTGATGGTAACCCTGCTCTTCCCAGTATCCCTGGTGTGTTGGATACTGGAGTAATAGTGAAAGAGTATTAGTGTTAGCTTTGGGTGACAAAAGCACTGCTGGCTGTCACCAAGCCCCAGTGAAAGTAATTGAGAGGCATATGTCAGATGCCTCCATTACTAGCACTGAAATAAAATAATTTAATAAAAACACAGAAGCAACAGATAAAATGATTTAAATAAACACTCCCAGATGCCATCCCTTGTTGACCATTTTATTAAAGAAATGGAACCAATGCTTGTCTGACATAGTCCAAAACATTCGGCATCGTCGAAAGGAGGAAACCTGCAGAAAAAAATAAACACTACAGAAAAACTGTCAGTACTAAACTCCATCTCCTGCACCCCCTGAAGGTCATGGCTGTCCCTAATCTTCTTTGTGTGTAGGCCGCACAATATGATCCTGGGGGGTGCAGGCCACAGCCAGTCTCCATGGGGGTTGGTTCTCTTTCCTCCCCCTAGAAGATTGTGCCTATAAGCTGTGGCCTGTACCCCCTCTCCCAACCCTGCCCCTATCATTGTGTTATATAGCCTAGTGTGAACACAAAATACTTCCACATGTCACCCCATAAACCCACCACCACCTCCACCTATCACTCTATAGCCCATGACCTCCACTTATCAACCCAAAGCCCTCTAATTTCCACCTATAACCTCATGCACAGTTTATTCAGAAATGGGAGTGGCTAGGGAGGTGCTGGAGAAGTGAGAATTCTAAGATGTTTTTGTGGTAAATTCTACAGGGACGAGTTGTGGCCAGGAGAAGTCAGCATGGAGATTTGGACCTGATGGAGAAGAAAAGGAAAGTGAATTACTCCAGTAATAGAAGACATCTCCTGTAAGTCACTTATATGTCAGCAAAGTAGTATACTTGTTTATATTCAGGAACAGTATGGAGGTACAGATGTAGCAGAGTTTAGCTTGTGCCACAATATTATGATGCATTATCTGGCAAGATAATCTTTGTTACATTTGTATTATTCAGTCACCATGTGGTGGTGATATGTGGTCATGATGTGACGGTATTATTTAGTCACTATATGGTGGTGATATGTGGTCATGATATGGTGGTATTATTTGGTCTTTGTATGGTGGTATTATTGATTTGATAATATTGTTCTTGGTATACTAGTTTGTTCAGTAACAATATTGTGATAATATTTGCTGCTTGTATAGCGGTATTCTGTGGTGACTGTTTCACCATTGTTTAGAGGTGCCATCGGTAGAAAATTGTCTTTATAGCTATTTGTATGCATTTTTTCATACACAACATATTATCTTATATAAAAGATCCTACTTACTCCACTGCTGTGTTTTGGAATTGTGTTTTTCTCCCATTTCACCCAGCTGGGGAGGATGCCAGCAGCCTGTGTTAGGTTAGGGTCGGGAATTTGAGTTTTTTTCAGGGGTGGGGGTGGGACACACATCAAAATGCCTTTCCTGGATCTGCCTGAACAAGAAGAGTGAGCCAGAAGCTGAGTATGAATAGCAGGCTCTGTGAATTGCCAGATGGCAAAATTCCTTTAAACTTTGGCAAATGTGCATATAATACTTCTGTTAACAGAGCAGAGAAAATGTACCAAAAATAATACTTAGAGAAGGCTACCTGTGGCTACTTTGCTCTCCTGTTTACCAGTTTTAGTACATTTTCCCCATGGGTAAATGAACCCTTTTTTGGAACACAGTGGCAATATGTTGAAGATGCCAGGCCTGGAGAGAAGATGCACATCATTCGATAATTTTCTTTTTCTTTACTTTCTAATGATGCTCAGACTCTAATTACAGCACTGTAATATTTATAATCATCCCTGCCAGCTCAGTGAAATTATCCAATTGATTATATAATTGCGACCTCAATTATACATTCTTCCGTACATTAGATGATGGTCGCCAAGAATCACGGCACAACCGCTGCTCTATTGCATTAGAACCTTCCAATATATAAAGCATTGAGGAGGTGAAAAACCTGCCACCAAAACCACAGGTACTTAATTATAAACATCGATGGGTAAATTTAATACTACCTAATAGTATGTAATATAGAAAGGCCAGGATGATCTATCTCAATTGTTACATTAGTTATTATAAGTGTCAGGAGACTTCAAATGTAATCATACCCTAAGGTCTTTTTCTATGCTATCATACAAAGTATAATGATGACTCCTAGTGCCAGAAAACACCCAGATGACTTCTTAATGTATTCCTACAGCGGTTTCAGATATAAACTGCCTGGTAAAAGTTAGTGTATCTCATTTTCTCCTAAACAATACACTCCAACTTACTACTTGGAAGTCTTGGTTATGCTCTACCAACCAATGTCAGACATTATTAATCATGTTACATGTTGCATTGTCTTACAGGAAGATCCCATCTGCCTTAGGTAAGAAAATCAGTATGTATGGGTGTTCATGATCTGCATGGACAGATTCATACCCAAATTAGCTGAGATTGCCTTCCACATGGATGAATGGGCTCAGAGAAAGTCACAAAAAAATCCCCAGATCATAATGCTGCCAACACTAGTTTGTGCTCTTCCAGCACTTGTTGCAGGATATTTGTTCCCTGATGTTTCTTGCCTGACATGCCAACCTCCATCTGGTCCATGAAGCAGAAAATTATACTCATTAGAAAAGGCAACACTGTGCCAATCAGCAGTGATAAATTAAAGTTTTTTTCTCATAGCAATTTCATTATCAGAGGTGCAGTGACTATCTGTATCCTCTGGACACAATAAGGTTCACTGAAGTAATGTTTTAGGGAGACCTCTTGTAGCCTCCTGGTTCATTTTGGTGATGATCAACAAATGGAATGTGTGTTGGCCACTCCAAACCAATATAGATACATTAAATATTTGTCTAGAAAATCACTGGAATGTGATGTAAAACATAACTTTTACTTAGTTAATTCAAATATAAAGCCATAAAGCGAGATCAAACGTCAAAAGTCAAAAAAATCCTAATAAAGGATACAGTTAGGAATCTGTCCTTAGTACACCTTATAACACCCACTACCTATCAATATCTACAGTATGTAGGGTCATCGTCCTGAAAGGGCGGCCCCACCGGGAACCTAGGACTATTTAGCCCTGGTAAACCCTAAAACAAGTCCAAAAAAGACAGTCTATGCTGCATTAAAATTGTAAAATACTAAAATATACCCAGGTTTGGCTGCCCTTTTCAGGACAATGACCATACATATACTAGTATATTGATAGGTAGTGTGTGTTATAGGGTGTACTAGGTACAAATACCCTACTCTATTCTTTGTTAGGATTTTTGATCTTACTTTATGGCTCTATATTTCAATTAACTAAGTAAAAGTTAAGTTTTATGTCACATTCCAGTGATTTTCATTTTGGCGATGAGCCGTTCCATGGTAGAGTGTTGGTCCACCCTCGAGCATCTTCGTATAAACTCTCAAATCAATGGCACATGATACTCTGTAGTTTCTGCAATGCTTATTCACAATGGTGCCATTTGTCCCCTCACAATACATTTTCACCAGAGCAACAGTTCACAAGCTGCACAGTTTTAGAAATTCTTGCACCTTTGGCCCAAAACCAATAATCATCCTTTTGCTGCAACTTTGATAAATCACCCCTTTTACCCATGACAGCAACAGCCTATATGTTCATAAAGCCAGCTCACAACATATGAGTTCTTTAATGATCTGCCCACTGCTGACGTCGAAAGTGGGAAGTGGCCCTAATAATGTGACTCAACTGTGTACATCTCAGTGTTCAGACATATTTCTCCATGTTATTACACCACTTAGTCAAGTGATCATAATACTGTGACTCAGCAATGTAACTACTATAACATTATTTCTTAAGACTCTAACTAGTATACCACTTTATTTTACAAGCATATAACTAATATTATACTGCCTCCTTGTCACGGATGCCCCTGCGACCCTTGTCCCGGGTCGCGGGCGCATCCGTGCCCCTTTGCCGTGCGGCGCCGCGTCCCGCACGTCGGGTCGGGGGTCCGCTCGCTCCCCTGCCGGTGCTCAGGTCCTCTTACCCTGCCACGCTCCTGCTCCGTCTGTCTCTGTCCCGCAGTGCGCACGCGCTGGCAGTGTTAAATTTCAAGAGCCAGTGCGCCGGTAATTGGCTATTGCCAGGCGCTGCCCCTATTTAAGCCTGCCTCTTCCTAGTGGCCTCGCCGGATCTTTAGTGCCCATAGCCTTTAGAGAAAGCGTTCCTGTTGCCTTATCCTGATTACCGTGTACCGTACCTCCTTGCCTACGTTCCTGACCACGAATCTTTGCCGCCTGCCCTGACCTTCCTGCCTGTCCCCGACTACGAGCCTGCCTGACGTATTTGTACCTCGCCTACTCATGGCCGCCACCGCAAGCAAGTTCCGCCAGTGGAAGCGACCTGTTAGACTCCAGCCGCAGCAAGTCCATCCCGCTTTGCGGCAGGCTCTGGTGAAAACCGGGACCTACTTAGATTCCGCTCCCTGGTGTGGGCTTCCATCACCGCTTGCGGTGGTCCAGTGGATCCACCACCGCACACCGTTACACTCCTATGTACAAGAATACATCTACTATAATACTGCCCCTTATGTAGAAGAATATAACTACTATATTACTGCCTCTATGTACAAGATAAAAACTACGTATTATACTACCGCCTATGTACAAGAATAAAACTACTGTAATCATAGTTGCCAACAGCCCAAATTTGCTGCTATTTTTTAATGACAATCATCAAGCCTGCTGCACCAGTCACTGAAAAAGGTATAGACCCAGAGGCTTGACCATAGGGGATGCAGAGGTAGCAGTCACTACTGAACACTGCAGCCCGAGGGGCCCACTTCACTTTTGGCATTAGGAAAGCATCAAGTTAGTCCTCTGTATGGACCCACAGAAGAAGAGGTAGCAGAGAGCACAAGTGAGTGTCTAAAGGAGTCTGATGTAAAGTTTCAATTATAGCATACATGCCAACTCTCCTGCTTTTGGCGGGGGGGTCCCGCTAATGGCCCCACCCCCGCCACCTCGGCACCGCCGGGCCACTCCTACAGGCGGGTGAAGCGGCCGCTCACCCACCCGGCGAGTCTCACTGTGCAGGGAGGAGGCAGAAGGGATCGTTCCCCTCCTCCCTTCTCCCCCTGTATGTACAGCGCCGGTGTGCGCTGTACATACAGATCAGCATCACAGGGGGTGTGACGCGCGGCTGCACTCACTCCCCCTGCGACGCTGAGGAGATCGGCCGTGAGATGTCCAGAGCTGCAGGGAGCCTGGTGAGGTAAGTGGCTTTTATTATTTTATCTTTATTTGCTAAAGGTGGGCTCTACCTGGCTATCAAAGTGGGGCATCTACCTGGCTAACAAATGGGGGCATATACCTGGCTATCAAAGGGGGCATCTACCTGGCTATCAAATGGGGGCCTCTTCCTGTCTAACAAATGGGGGCATCTACCTGGCTTACAATTGGGGGCATCTACCTGGCTAACAAAGGGGGGCATCTACCTGGCTAACAAATGGGGGCATCTACCTGGCTAACAAATGGGGGGCATCTACCGGGCTAACAAAGGGGGCAACTACCTGGCTAACAAAGGTGGCAACTACCTGGCTAACAAATGGGGGCAAATACATGCATAACAAAGGGGGGCATCTACCTGGCTACAAGGCGGCATCTACTTGACTACAAGCAGGCATCTACCTGCCTGTAAGGGGCACTACCTGGTTATGGGGGGCTACTACCTGGCTATAAGGGCATCTACCTGGCTTTCTTCCAAAGCCGTTATGCAGTTAGGCGGAGTGGGGTGTGGCTTTTTGAAGGAGCGTGGTACACCAACAAGATGGGCGTGTCCATGCAAATTTTATGTCACGGCGCGCTACGCGTGCCGCCCTCTTCGTACTCCTGCTTTTCCACTTTCAAAAGTTGGCAACTATGAATTATAGGGAGTGGGGTTTAAATATTGGAGCATTATCTGCGGAATGAGCAGTAGAACAGGTTCATAAATTCAGGCACATACTACACTACTAATGCGTACAAAAATAATGGTGCCTGGGCGCCGAAAATCATACATAGCCCTGTATTACTACCTTCTATGTATGACATATTAAATACTTTAATACTGTCACATATGTTTAAGAATAGAATAGAACTACTATATTGCTGCCTCCTATGTATGACATAATACTATAAATAGCCTCTTAGGTATAAGAATAAAACTACTGTACACTACCCAATGTACTATTGCCTCCTTTGTATGAGAATATAAATACTATAATAATGTTCCCAATGTATAACAATATAACTGCTTTAATACTGCCACCTATGTACAGGAATGTCAGTACTTTATTATTGCCCCTACTTACAAGTATATTGGTCACCTCAGATATCATTGCCAAAATTATAAATATATATAAGATGATTACTATACACAGATTTTAAAATGTATAGAAGACAATGACTTTCTGGAACACTTAAAATGTAAATTGTAAGACTGCTTAGCATGCAGTGTCCTAATATCCCCACGAAGTTCCAGGTTCAGCCATCAGTAATTTCAGTTACCTTTGATATGTTAATAAAAGAGACCTAAATTATCTTGAATCTTATTTAATATTATACATTAGCATGTAATATGGAGAGGCCAGGCTGGTCTATCTCAATTCATAATTGTTCTTATTTAAGTGTCATGAGATTGCAAATGTAATCATACCCTAAGGTCTTTTCTTATACTATCATATGCTGTATAATAATGGCTCCTAAAATGACAAGAAACACACAGATGACTTCTCAATGTATTCCTACAGCAGTTTTAGAAATAACTTACTTGGTAAAACCTATTATATCTCAATTTCTCTTAGACAATGTACTGCTAAGATTTAGTGCACATGTCATGTCCCAAGATGTAAGAAATAGATTTTTAAGAAGTTGTCTTCTTTCTGGAAACCATAGAAATAACTTCTGTAGACTTGTGTGAATCATAAAACCTTATTGTCTCAAATTACAGCCAATAAGTATACATCTACTCTCGTTCCTCATAAATGCACCTACTTAAATATCGCCCCCTATGTAGACTTTACCTACTATAATATTCCTCTGTAGGTCAAAAATATAACAGTTATACCAAAAGAAAATACAGAGGACAACATTAGTAAAATTATTTAATCTTTTTTTACAAACACATATAATGATACATACATTATTACAAGAGGCTGTAACAAATTGACATAGACTTATTTCATGTGAGAAAGGTATCAGATGTAATCAGTATATCACATGCTTATAAGAGGTCATTCAGCACAATTAAGCAAGTGATTTTCACATAACAATTATGCACTCTCTGATCATAACCTTATCTCCTTCGCTATCACTAGTGCCTATCACTACACATCATCAACACTCAAGAAGTCATAGACACTCCACAGTCCTCACTGTCCCCAATCTCCTCCGTCTCCTGTCCTGACCTGGCTGTTAAGCAATATGATAAAACTCTCTCAATCACACTAGATATATTGGCACCAGTTAAATCCCGCACCACCAGAGTCAGACACCGAAAGTGTAGGCATACATCTCAAACTCGCTTTCTGCACCAATGTTCCAGGTGTGCTGAACGTCTGTGGTGAAATTCCAAGCTATCTGCAGACTTTGGCCATTACAAATTCATAATAAGGACTTACCACACTACCTTTCACTGTGAAGACAGGTGTGTGGATGGCCTGAGATTTTGGCTACTCCTCTCTATCTTTTAAGGACTTATGGATTTCTCGGACTTGCTTGTCCACTACTGATGAGTATACTACCTATTTTCTATTTATATAAGAACTTTACTCTTCATTTGAGACTATTTCCTACAGTTATTAAATGTTATAATATATTTGGCTAGGTCTATTGCCTTTACTCCGTTGTAGATGTGGAAATGAGGGAAACCCACACAGACCGGCATGGTTGGATACTTTTAATCAATTAATGGGAACATAACACAGTTTGTATCTTCACTGTGCTAAGCAAGAATATTTCACCTCCCTCATCTCAACATTACACAATAAACCAAAACAACTGTTTGACACTTTCTACTTCCTCTTCAGACCTAAATCTCAGGCCTCGGTCACTGACCTCTGTGCTGAAGACCTGTCCACTCACTTCAAAGAGAAAATTGTCAATATCCGGCAAAACATCATATCTCAGTCTCCAAGTAATACCCATCCCATCCCCTCTTGTATGTCCCATAGTCTGCTCTCAGCTCTTGACCCAACAACAGAAGAAACAGGCTTATCTTATTCGCTCGCGCCTATAAATGCTCTAGTGACCCCATTTCCTCCCACCTCATCCAATATGTTTCTCCAGCTGTCATCTCTAACCTGAATTTCTCTTCAACCTCTTTCTCTCCACTGGGATATTTCCATCCTCCTTTAAACACGCCATCATAACCCCTTAACTAAAAAAAGCCCACTCTGTATCCATCCAGTTCTGCCAACTACTAACCAGTCTCTAACCTGCCCTTCATCTCTAAACTCCTGGAACGCTTGGTCTACTCTCGTCTAATCTGCTATCTCTCTGCTAACTTTCTTCTCGATCCTCTGAAAACAGGTTTCCGCACCATGCACTCCACAGAAACTGCTCTAGCTAAAATCTCAAATAATCTCCTCACAGCTAAATCCTAGGGCAACTACTTGATGTTGTTGCTTCTTCTGGATCTCTCTGCAGCATTTGACACTGTTGATCACCATCTTCTCCTCAGCATTCTCAGCACCATTGGCCTCAAGGATACCACTCTATCTTGGTTCTCATCCTACCTCTCTGACTGCTCATTTGGTGTCTTATTCGCTGGTTCAACTTCTCCTCTTCCTCTTGCTGTTGTGGTTCCTCAGGGATCAGTTCTAGGTCCTCTCCTTTTTTTACTCTACATAGCTCCAATCATACAAACCATCAGCAGATTTGGTTTTCAGTACCATCTCTTTGCTGAGAATATCTCTATGCAGAATATGTTGGTGCTATATAACTCAAGATTATTATTATAACAACCATAAGCAAATAAAGTAATCACCTCAAAGGGACTAATCAGTAACTTTTATCCATAGTAAATGACTCCTCAGAGAATAAGCCTGCAGCCCCTATATGAGTTTCGCAGTAACTACTTGCTGTCTCATTAGTTATCCTTAAAGAGAACCTATCACCTACTTTATGTTGCCTGAATGATGGGTATCATGAAATAGCTGCAGGTTACCTGATTTTAACCATGTGTGTTTTACCCCGAAACGCTGTGGTGTTCCCAGGTAAAACACCCAGTGAAGTTGTCCAAGGTGCGGGGAAATGAGTCCGATGTAAGGCTTCTCCCCACCCCCTCAGCTTAACTGACAGTTCTCTCCCATGTTTGTCTATAGGGAGAGAGCTGTCAGTTAAGTTGAGGGGCCTCACATCAGACTCATATCTCCCAGCCACAGCGCTTCTCCCCGCACCCGACCCGACTTCACTGGGTGTTTTACCTGGCAACGCCATAGCATTTTTGGGGAAAACTCACAGGGTTAGGATCGGTTAACCTGCAGCTATTTCATGCTGCCCATTGTTCGGGCAGCATAAAGTAGCTGACAGGTTTCCTTTAAATCCATATGTCATATGATTGCATCCAGCCAATAGGTTATAAATAAGGACCGGATCATTTCTATCCAACTCAGAACCTCAAAACACAAAAATCCCAGAAAATAAATATGCCCCTCATCTAAGTATAACCCAAATAAAAAAGAAAATAAGTATTAAAACTAAAATCCCCAGATAGATGCTTAGCAAACAAGCAGCACATGTGTACGGAAGGCAGAAGTCACTTATTGATGCCCCAATTCTGGCAGTCAAGCACACATGCAAGTGTACACAACTTCTGTTATGTGCACTAGGCCTAAAGACACCGGAGTGTCATGGTGGGACCAGCCAAACCGGCACATGCGCACTGAAGCGACTGTCACTGGATATGAGCCCATGAATATAACACTGTTTCCTATTTCCAAGATTATAACTAGCATTGGACCTTTATTTACAAGAATATAACTACTATAACACAACGTCCTATGTACGAGAGTATAGCTACTATTTTACAACATACTAAATACAAGACTATAAGTAAAATAATACAGCATACTACACTGACAAGCAAAAGGGTAACAATGTTTTTAACTTTTGACTTTCAGGCTCCATCTTTCACCATCCACTACAGCTTTGAACTTGAGTCTACCATCATTTTGTTTAGTTATGCAGATTCTTGTCATGTAACTGCATTGTTACGCATTTGTTCCTAAAAATCAGTAACAGTATTTTGTAAATCCACCTTTGGTTTTCAACACTGCCAGAATCCTTCTGGGCATGCTCTTGATTAGGTTCAAGCATGTCTCAATGTTCCCAATGTTGGTGCATACTGGTCGATTTACTTGGGTACGAATCAAGCTTTTTCTTCAACTCTATCCACAAGTATTTGATTGGGTTGAGGCATGGGGGCTATGGTGGCCAATCCAGCAATTCTAATACATTGTCATTGAACCATTTCATCGCCAACCTTGACGTACACTTCGGGTCTTTTTCCTGCTGGAACACTATGTTGTCCTTTTCATACACATAGTAGTTGAGGGTATGAAGTAACTCATCTTGTAGGATACTCACATATAGTTCAGCATTGAGAACATTATTGATCCTGGTCAAGTATACAAAGCCTTTGGCTATGAAACAACCGCATATCATCAGGTTTCTTCCACTGAATTAGACAGTTCCTTCAGTTTCTCCATCTGTTAGCCCCCTTTTCAATTGATTCTTAACAACCCATTTGCACCCATCAGAGCCCAGTCTATAGACTTTTGTCTCATCGCTCCAAATCACCTGTTTCCAATCTTCTACTGTCCACTTTTTGGACTTTTTTGCCATCTCAAGCCGACGCTTCCTATAACGATATTGAAATTGAAGCTTTTTCATCTTTTTTCGGGTCATCATTCTAGACCTGTGTGATGTGTGTTGCATGTGTCACCTCACCCCGGGTTGCAGGCGCATCTGTGTCCCACTAGCGAGCGGTGCCATGACCCGCATGTCGGGCCGCGGGCGCGCCCGTTCCTCTGGTCAGTCGACTTCCTACTTACCCAGCCGTGCTCCGGCCGAAGCTCCTGTCTCCCAGCGCGTGCATCCCCGCTCATGAGGGCGCACGTGCGCCTGCACTGTTAAATTTAAAGGGCCAGCACACCGGTAATTAGGTATTGCCAGTCGCTGCCCCTATTTAAGCCTGCCCCTTCCTGATCCTCTTGCCGGATCTTTAGTGCCATATAACCTACTGAGAAAGCATTCCTGAGTCTTCCATTATGTACCGTACAATTTTGCCTCCGTCCATTGACCACGAACCTTGCTGCCTGTCCTGACCTTGCCGCCTGTCCCCGACTCCGTCTTGCCTTACAAGTCTGTACCACGCTAAACCGCGGCTGCCACCACAAGCAAGTCACATCAGGGGTAGCGACCTGGTAGACTCCTGCCGCAGCAAGTGCATCCTGCTTTGCTGCGGGCTCTGGTAAATACCGGGACCTACATAGATTCCACTCCCTAGCATGGCTTATACCATCGCTTGCGGTGGTCCAGTGGATCCACTACCACTGTCCGTGATAGCATGTATAATATAACTACAAAATAACTGCCTCTTTGTATAAGAATTTAATCATTTTGATACTGTCACCTATCTATAAGATTATAAATACTATAACACTGACTCCTATATACAAGAACATAAGTACTATACTTTCCTTTATGTGCAAGAATAACTACTAGAGCACTGCTTCCTATTTACAATAATATAACTACTATACTACTGACCCTATATACTAGAATGTGACTACTATAATACTGTCTCCTATGTACAAGGGTGTAAAATCTACAATATTATCTCCTTTGTGCAATATTCATTACCATAACAGGCCACCCAGTATAGAACTACTTAATCCCCCCCTCCTCCCCATGTACAATTACCTCCAATGTAAGAAATTAAAACTATTATAATAATGCTCCCTATGTACAACAATATAACTATTATAATACTGCCCACTATGTACAAATCTGTCAGTACTTTAATAGTGCTGTTATTTTCAAGTCCGTTAATCTGTGCAGGTAGGTGAATTTTCACATTTTAGATAATTGCTCTTTAAGAACCACCCTAGACATCAAGGACAAAAAATATAAATATATATGATTACTAATATACAGTTTTCAAAATATAGGGAAAACAATCACTTTCCGAAACATTTCAAATGTAAATTGTGAGACTCCACAGCATGCAGTGTCATAATATCCCCAGGAAGTTCCAGGTACAGACATCAGTATTTTCAGTTACCTTTGATATGTTAATAAAAGAGACCTAAATTATCTTGAATCTTATTTACTGGTGACCCTGGAGGAATAAACCGCCGAAGAATTTTCGTTCTCAGTTCTACTGGGTATAATCATCAAAAGGCTGTGTTGCTGAATTTAGGACAGTGTTTAAAGTAATAGATTATCTGTATCTCATCCTTACCATGGCAATGCTATGGTAAAAGATTATATTCTTATATGGGTTCTATATGGGAGCACACGGGAAATATGCAAGAAATATGTCTGTCACACTTGAGTTGCAACTTAGAAAAAACATAAAAGGGTCTTATTATATGCAACTCATTTCATATGAGAGCTGCACCCTCAAAGAAGACCTAGGTTGCAGTTAGCTGCTCATTTCCTTTACAGCTGCCATTGCAGAAAACAAATAGTATTGTCATGACTGCACTTCTACGACTTACAAGCCGACCAGCTTAGAGAATGGAGATAAATATCTGACTATATAATATATGGAAGTCCTGAGTCCACCAAAGCAAGGATGTTGTTTGTTATTCACTTTCTGATCTAATTCATAGAGGTGGCTTTCCAACTAGCATCCATCTTTCATCCAGTGGTAGATTAAATAGACTATGAGTCCTGAACTGTTTTTAAAAATTGTTTTCCTTTCCCCACCACCATCTACAGTCAACACCACCGTTCTGTGCTAGCAAGTTTAATTCTGATGAACAGCAGAAGATGCATTTGTCCTGCTTGTATGAATAAACTGACATCTGACATCTCTATTCGGTTTGAGACCAGTTCTGCTGAACTTCTCAAAATGTTTGGGATTTAGGACGTCCTGAACCTGAAACCCATAAAAGTCTATGGTAGAAAAATTCCAGCCCTAATACTAACACTAATCCTTACTCTAAACTTTACCCTAATTCTTACCCCAATTCCAACCCAAATCCTTATTTGAACCATAAAATAAACTGTAATTCTAACCCCAACCCTAGCTCTAATAGCATCTCTAACTAAAATTCCAGCCTTAACCCTAAATTGAGCTTAGAATTAGGGTAGGGTAAAGGATGCTTTTCAGTAATTTTTGTTAACCTCAACCCTAAATGGATTTAAAATTAGGTTAGGATTAGGAGCAAGATTTCATATTTTCCTTAACCCTTACCCTAATCCAGCTGTAACTTAATTCCAACCCAGACCCGAACTGCAACCCCAATTTAGTTTTAAGGAACATTTTTTCCACTCATGCCAAAATTTGGTTTTAAATCACTGAGATTCAGGTCAAAATTACCTTGATCCGAATCTGACA